>JAVJIF010007403.1:0-83921 GCA_038442645.1 Agave tequilana | reverse complement strand
CACAGCATAGTACTGACTGAGCCAAGTCATGCCTAAGATCACGTCGTACCCTTTGGTGTCTAGTACGAGCATGTCTATGGCCAGATCTTCCCACAAAGCTCCACTGGACAGTCAGCACAAACTCTAGAAGATACCACTACCCCGTTCCCTGTACTTATCTCCCACTTGTGGTCTAAAGCCTTAACAGGTATGGAATGTAAAGCCACAAAGTGATCGGAGATATAACAGTGGGATGCACCTGAATCGAAGAGAGCGAGAACAGGTATTGAATGAACTCTGATGTTACCTGTAATCACCTCCTCTGAAGCCTCACCTCCTCAGCTGTCAGGTTGTAGGCCTGACCTCTACCACGCCCTGCTGCTGTTCTGGCTCCTCTCTGCACTGGGCGAGCAACATGTGGTGGAGGAAGGGAAGAGCTCTCCTCATCACTGGTCTCTGCTGCCTCTGCCCACTGGCCCTGGTAGTACCCTCTGACATTCTGCCCCTGAGGTGCCGCAAGGTTTGGTTAGCAAATCCCATCCTCCTGTGCGGACAGGTCTCCACGGCATGGTCTCGTGCTCCACACACCAAACACCATCCGTTTGCCCTCCGGCAATTCTGCTGGGAGTGTCCTGGCTTCTGGCAGAAATTGCAGATAAGACCTGGTCGAGCCACCTGGTAAGGAACTGCCCTGAATGGTTGCCTGCCTGGACCTTCGCTGCTCTGGATGGTCCTCCTCTGCCCACCGTACAAACGGCCTCTTCATGGCCTGGTCCTTCCTCTGATCTCCTTGCTTCTTCTCAAACCCACGCTCCACCTCTCGAGCGCTGGTGAGAACTTCTGCATAGGTCTTCAGATGATGGGGCATTAGGAACATCTGAATGTCCATTGCAGACCTTGCTGGAACCGGCTTGCCCGCCCTCTGCTCCTCATCTGCTATCATGTACGGGGCGAAGCGACTCAACCTGAGAAATTCTGCCAGCATACTCATCTACAGATCTATCCCCCTGTTGAAGCCTGATGACTGCTCCTCCATGTCCTTCTGAGCAGTGGCGGGGAAGAAACGACTGTAGAAACTCTTGGAGAAACGTATCCCAAGAGATAGGTTTCTCCAAGCGAGCTTCCTCTGCAAGCCACCAAGTCCTGGCTATGTCCCTTCAGCTGGATCTTTGCAACCTCCACTTGGTTCTCCTTAGGCACCCTGGCGGCGTTCAGCAGATCGGTGGTGTCTGTTAACCACTGCTCAGCCTCCAATGCCTCTCGACTCCCGTGAATACGGCCGGCTGTAGCCGTCGGAAGTCTGAGATGTTCCCCGGCTTCTGCTCCTTCGGGCTGCCAAACTCCTGCCTGAGGAGCTCAGTCTGCTGATGCTGATTCTCCATCTGCTGTTGCTGTGGTTCCCAGCATAGTCTGAATGATCCTCAGGATATCAGCACCCTCTCCTCCTACGGTCCATTCGGTACTTGCCCGACATTGTTGCGACCCGAACGTCTCTCCATACCGAAAGGGATAAGATCTGGAATTGGAAACAAAGGGAAGGAGTTTAGGATACGAGGAATGAATCAAGGACGAAGTCAAGAGGACTATATAACTTTGTACATTGTAGTTGGCATTAGCAAATCACTAGAATTTACCACTTGGTTGTACTTTTAGGTTTGAGAGCCTAGGCTCTGATACCAACCTGTAACGCCCCGATCCCATGATACGGGAACGTCACTGCAACGCATATACGTAGGTCAGATGGTGCCCCCACGTATATACGCTAAGCCTTAAGTACAACAAGTATCAGAGTACAACACAACAGCGTGGTATATTCATATGCCAACTTACAAAAGATAAATACAAAGTTATACAAGTTATGATAAGCAAAATCACTTTACAAGTGTCCTTTTATCACAACCCAAGTCCAAATGAAATCCTATACAACCAAAATACAAAAATGCTCACGAAATGGATGGAGATCCCGTGAACCAAAAGGAAGAGTCGGCACGATGAGACTAGAGCTGGTCAGCCTGCTCAGAAAGATAGGCCCGGTCCTCTGTGGAAGGCTCCACTTCGTTCCAAGCCTCAGAATCTGAATATGCAAATCCAAAGGGTCAAGACATATAATAACAAATAAAAGATAGTCAAGTGACATAAGGATCATGAATAAAGGCAATGAAGTTACAATAAATAGCAATGAATAACAAGCGATGTAAACTCAATAAGGTAAGATCATATGCAACAAATCTACAATTAACGTCTTATTATTATTACTTGTCTTACTGTGATATCTAGCTATGTGACCCAGCGTCCCAGAGCACATAGATCCATATCCTAGTGAAACAAGGTTGTTATTGGAAACAGCGGTTGTATCGACGAACTATGTTTACAGTGGGTCCCGTGCATACCCGGACCACGGCCCAGGATTGTTCCGTTGCTTGAAGACGGAACCTGCCGCAAGGCTAAACAGGAGGGACTTATGTATGCCCTTGTCATGACAGTAAACAGGAAAGGGAGCAAGCACTCCCCTCGGTCCCCTGGAGTACCACAGGTAAGACCGGAACAGTAATTGTACAATATACCTAAAACCACTGTAAACACGAACACATATCGATATTCCGCATATTTCCCCCCGACCCAATGTAAGTTGGTGAATTTTATATAAAAGTCGGTGTATCATGCTTGGTGTTTTTAGTGATAGCATGAAGAGTGGTGATGCTTCATATTTAACAAGTTAAGGAATAGCATATATAACAACAAGTCATGAAGCTAATGAAGCAAGATCTATCAGGTAACATGTCATGCAGTACAGGTATGAAGCATAACAAGACTAAAACATCATACATATATCAGGGGAATATCAAAAATCAGAAAGGAAGGAGTCTGAAATCTGTCCCAGAATTTGGCCTAACGGTCGACCTCCGGTCGACTGCCGGTCGACTGGGATTTACAAAGGCGGTCGAGTGCCGGTCGACTTCCGGTCGACCGTACAAAGTGCGAGCTCCAGGTTGGCCGGTCGACTGCCGGTCGACTGGCTCACAATAAATTTCCTTAAGCCGGTCGAGTGGTCGGTCGACTGCCATCGACCGCCAGCTCAAAGCTGTGCACTCTGTGCACATCGGCAGAGTGATCGGTCGACTGCCGGTCGACCGATCCTCTGGAATAGGCTGCTGCTCGGTCAGAAAATCCAGATTTTGTGTGGGTTGGTTCTAACAGTTTAAAGGTAGGATTTTTATGCTATTAGGGGACCTGATCTATCATCACAAGTACACTAGAACAGAGAATAGCCATGGTGATTAATATGTCCACATGGGTATGTTGGATTTGAGTGTTAATACCTAAAAATAGGATTTTTATGTTATAATTGTACAAGGATCTCTACCCTAAGCCTATGGAATATTAGCTAGGTCTTGGTGAGTAAGATACTCACAAGGATGGGTTAAATCTGAAGCTTGATCCAAGGGAAGAGGTGTTGGCTTCAATCCACCACTTGATGTTGAAGCTAGGGTTGAAGAACTTGTTCTTGGAGTTGCCTATGGAGTGATGGTTGAAGTTGAGCTCCCTTGATGAAGCCCTAGTTGAATCCTTAGAGACCTTGAGGTGAAGGTGAAGAGGTTGGGTGTTCTCTTGGAGCTAGGGTTTGTTGAAGAGGAAGAAGGAGAGTTTGGGAGAATTCTTCTCTTGGTGAAGAAAAATGAGAAAAAAGTGATTTGCAAATGTATAGGAATTTATATGTAGGGATCTTTTGTAAAGGGAGTGGGATTAAAGTGGATGTGAGGGTTTCCTTGCAAAAATGTGGGGTGAGGTGTCCCTCCCATTGCCACTTGGCCGGCCATGGGAAGGAGAGAGAGTTAGTGGGGTTAGGTGAAGTGGTGAGTGGGAAATGAGGTGGAAATGAAGTGGAAAGTAATTTTGCAATTTTTGAAAAAAATGCCCGAAATTCAAGTATCTCGGAATGGTCTGAAAATTTTACAAAAATCAAGAAAAATATTTGAAGACTCATGGTGAAATTCGTTTGAAGAAATACTGTATAGATTTTTAATTAAAAATCCCGGATCAGTTATTTACCGACTCCGAAAGAATTTTCATAAATTTATAAAATTCTCAGAAAAAGTGTATAAGTAGGAAATATGATTCTAAGTAATAAAGTCTAAGGACTTTCTAAAAATTCCTAACAGTTTGGGAGAAAAAATTCGGGAATCAGTCAGCGGCACTGGCCGACACCGTTTTTGAAGAAATTCATTTTAATTCCAGAAAATTCCAGAAAATCTCATAAAATCTTAAATTTGGAAAATGATATTTGAAATTAAAATCGGTCAAATACGGAAGGTAAATCGGAAAAATACGATCGAAAGACTGAATACGTAACTAAGTACGTATCCCGGGAGAGGGGTATTACAGTTGGCATTCCTTGACTAGTCCACGGCTACTTAGCCAAAATCTACGGCTGGGTGGCTGAACTCTTGTCCATTTCAGCCCCAAATTTTTGTGAAATTTCTGATTTTGTATGAAGGCTCTGTTGAGATGTTCCATCTCTGCTTCAAATTTCTGGTTCTGCATTTCTTTTATTCATTTAATATCGCCAATTTGCCAATTTTTGCTCTTTTTCTTCTAATTTGTTCTTGACCTAAAATCTGCAAAATAACACTAACAAAATACCCATGCATCATTAAATATGGCAAATAATAGATATAAAAAGTGATGTAAAACCATATATATAAGGCACACACATCAGGTGGGGGAGAGGGAAGACGACGAAGATGAGGGAGGGGTGGAGTGTTCGCCAGAGATGGAAGGGTTGAGGGGTTCTCCGGAGGAAGGGGAGAGGGTTCGCCGGGGGAAGTTGAGGGGGGTTCAACGGGGGAAAGGGAGGGGGTTCGATGGGGGAGAAGGGTTCAGGGGCGGGAGGTTCGTCGGGGAAGGGGAGGGGTTCGCTGAAGGGGGAGAAGGGTCTTCGTCGAGGAAGGGGGAGAAGAAGAAGAAGGGTGGGCAGTTTGGGCATTTTGAAATTTTTGATGGCCTTAATCTTGGGGTGCTCCTCTACTTGTTTCCTCATTTTATGGGGTGGCAATATCTGTTCCCCTTTTAGAAATAGAACAATTTCTTTTTTAACAAGATCATAGCATTAGGAGTCTCGATTATCCACAACCTAACTCTATTGCTTACTATTGAGTCATAAAACTATCTGGTAAATTATAATGCCTATTTACTTATGTGTGGATGTCACGCTGCGAGCGAGAAAACTTCCACAGGATTACTATAATATCCCCTAGCTGATTATCTGTATTAATATTTTAAGCATTTATTTGACTTTTAGTACAATTATCATTTTTATCACTATTAATAATAACCCATATTTCTAGTATTACTAAAACCTGTAATTATTATTATTAATATCCAATTATATAATTCATATTAAGGATAAAATCATTATTAATAATAACTTATAATTTATTTTTTATTACTTTCTATTGATTATTGTTAATATCTATTTAAATAATTTGTATTAGGAGATTTACATTATTTTTCAAATAAGTTATTGTGTTCTTAATTACTATTAGTTATTCCTATTATTAATATTGACAAGTATTACAATTATAAATTATAAATTTTTTTACCGTGATTATTACTTATTATTTATTAACCTTTAAATTGTTATTGGTATTATTATTATTATTTAATTTGAACTGAATAAAAGGTCAATCCAATTTTTAAATCTCAAACTGAATTTTACCTAAGTTTTTGAGCGTATCTCATCTCTATCTAAACTACTGGATAAATCAGTTTCAACCCCTAACTAAAATTCAGATTTAGGTTTTTAAAAATAAATAAAGACCCTAATCTTCATCTTCAACCTCAAGAGAAAACCCTAGCTCCAAACTTTCCCACCACTTCTTTTCTCTTTTCTTAAGCTGATCGTGAACAAAGAAGGATTTCGAGGTGCAGAGCTTGAGGAGCAGGTGAGGAGAAATAATCAAGTAAGTAGGTCTGATTTTTATGATTTAAATTGCATTAAATTGAAAAACCATGTTTACACTACTTGTACATGAATTTTTATAGTAAAACTCAATAAAAACTAATATAAATTTATAGGATTATCCACTAGTATCCTTTTAATTTATATGATTTTTACAACATTTTAGAACCCCTGATTCGCCGAAAAAACAACAATAATATTGTTGCATGCATGGCCGAGAGCAGGAACTGCTCTGCAGAGACCCAAGCGGGTTTGTGCAGGTCAACTATGCCCAGCCAGGATGCAAACTCACACCGAGCTTGTATGCAGACCCGCACCCGACTAGCTCACTATGCACACCCATTTAAAAAAAAAAAACAAGACCAAAGAGGCCCGCCAGCCTAGCCTGCACCCGTATAGACTTGAACCCGTTAACCTGTAGAAAAACAATTAAAATAATTAGATAAAAATATAAAAAATGGATAAAAATTTAAATAACAATCTATAAGACTTCTTCAATGTAGAGTAAAATTCATGAATCAATGCTATAAAAATTAACCCATATCACTCACTTCAAAGTCATTTTCAGTAAAGGAAGATTCAGACTCGTTAAGAGATTTTAATGTCATAAAGCCTATTTAAAATCCAATAAAAACTAGAAATTCGTTTAAATTAAACTTATTATGTGCATATAACCCAGAACTATATTCTAAACTCCAAACAAATTAATCAGGATTAAAATTACTTAACAACATTAAAATAGAATATCCTTGTAAAATCCAAACAATTCTAATTGGAATGAAATTATGTAGATTTACGGGGATCCTAGAACTCAGTACTTGGACTCGTGACCAAGATTAGGTGAATGTTTATTTATTGAGTATTTCTCATTTTTCAATTGGTCGTGAGTGTTTGGTTCATTTTATTTGTGTGTTTATTTGTATCATTAGTGAGTGTTTATTTTATGTGTATTTATCATTACTTAATTCTATCGTGATTGTTTTAATTCCTTTCCCAATAAATTGTATTATTGTTCATGTTAATTATTATTCTTGTTTAATAATTATTGTTTATGTCCATATATGTTATTAATGCAAATTGAATGCAAACTGAACAACACTGCTAGTGTTTTAATTATTCTTTTAAATAGAGTGCATTTTATGGTTAATAATATATTTTTTGGAGATTTATTAGTTTAATGACAATTATTAAATTGTTTAGTCAAGTTCATATTAGTCAGAGAATCGTAAATTGTCTTGATTTAGATTTCAATAAAGTAATTCATGCAATATATGCGATCATCCAATCTGTTCCTGTATACTTTATTACTTGTATATTTTGGAGTAAATAATTCTTGACCCCAGATGATTAAATTATATTTTTTTAGTGGACATGATTGAAGTGGAGTTTTATTTGTGATTGGAGAGAAGATCGGCTTTGGTTGGACAACGGATTTTATAGATATGCAGTAGAGTATTAGTCATAAATTATTATATCTAGGAGAGTAGAATACTTTGGCAATGATGGATCAAACATTCCATTTATGCTAACTGAATATGAACTCCAGATCTGGGCACTGAGATGTAAGTTTTTTCCATCAATAATGTTTATTTATTCACCATTCTGAATCGAACTAAGGTGTGATGGAATTAGATTGTGATCGTATTGAGCTGGAGATTGATTAGTTTGTGATTATAATTACATGGGTGAATTTGTGGCAATCATTTATTGACTCGAGTCCATTTTTGTATCATTTTACACCACCTCACCATGCTTTATGATAATAAAAATGGGATTTTATTGCTTTTCTCTCTTATTTTTTAGGTCATTATTTAATAGAGAAGAAGGCCCAAATCTTGAGATTTTTGAAGAATTAAAGGAGTTTTTAGGAGCCCATAATCATAAAGCCCAATTCTGGAACGATCCAGAGTATTTTCTCCAACTTCTAGAAGCTCCAGCTGGGCACACGTAGCCCAACAGAATGTCAGAGAATTCGTTTGCGCAACGGCCAAGATGCTGTCATGGAAATGCGGCCCTGATCGTGGATCTGTGTCACTTCTTTGTCCGTTGATTAAGCGTTTGATCCTACGGCTGTGGTGGGATGTGATCTTCTCCTGAAGCCTATAATAGACCCCTAAGGCCTCTATAAAAAAGAGAGGAGAGAGTAGCATTTTATTTAGGAAAATTATTAGGATTTCTTTAAGCTCTCTTTAGTATTCTTGTGTATTTTCATTTTCTCCTTCTAGATCTAGAAAAGAGAGAGTGAGGGTGAGAGATCTCTGTAATTGAATTAGTGACAACTCAATACAAGGGCTCAAGCTTTCCTTCCTCAAGTCTTTTCTTATTCTATTACATTACTTTAAAGTTCTTACTTTTTTGCATTTTCTTTCTACCGTGTGTTCTTGCTTGTTCTTATTTTCTATGGCTAACTAACTCACTAACATGACTAACTAACTTCTAACACTACTAACTACTAACTCTTGGGTGATTTCTAACTTATATGAATTGTTGGATTTTTTATTTCTAAGTCTTATAATTAACAAGTCTTTTACTTCCAATAATGATGAGTAGTGTTTTGATTCTAGTGAATGCTTTGTATCACCTCCATATGATTCATGTGTGCCTCATTTAGAGCCTTGTCTCTTGAACAAGTTCCTTGATGGAACATGAAGATGGATCACTTTAGTATGCTAACGTCTATTGTATAAAGTTTCTTATTTCATGCTAGCGTGTTATAGCTTTGATGGACTAATGAATATTACATTTCTTATTTAGCATACCTAAGTGTGAACACCTATGTTCCATTATTGAGAATCTATTGGGAGCCAATGATCCAAGGAGGCAACATAGCCAAGCCTAGATGAGAACACAACCTCAATTTGGAACAACATTGATTTGACAAAGCAAGATGTACTATTGCTAATGATTTTACATGCGACATGAATCACCCAACGAGCCTAGTAAGTTAGTAGTGTAGAATGTTAGTCATGGCTTTCTCTTAATTGAATTTCAAATCTCCTTTCTACAAACTTTCTTTTTTTCTAACATCACCATTTTTATATACCGTTTTCCATTCTGTTTTCCTTTTCTTAACAAACTCTACAAATTCTTCCCTCTCTTTCTATCTTGTTTGTTTTTCTATTTTAAACAAAGAACTTTCATTTTTCTTTCCAAAAACTTCAACATAAAAACCGTGAACGCTTCCATCGCTAGTCCTCCCTGCGGATACGACCCGTTATAGCTTGTGCTACGAATGATGATTCGAAGGAGTAAAGTAAATCTTCATACATATTTAAAGTTTGATAATCAGCACACGGACATGAACGGTTTACTCTAAACTCTTGCTCAACTTAATTCCTCCTGTCGAACAAATTTTTGGCACCGTTGCCGGGGAGGGCGACGGTTTTTATTGAGTTTTTGAACTAAAAAGAATTTTTCTTCTCTATTTAAGGTTACAGGTTGAGAGAACAGGAAAACAAGACTTGCAGTAACATATAAGTGGTCTTGGGCCTCTGCTCTAGAAAGTAGAGATCAAGTACTCTCTGAATTGTCACGTTTTCTCGTCTCTGGCCGCAGATCCGCGGCAAGGAGGAGTTCACTACTCACAATCTTTCTTGCAGGACTGCTTGCTTTGCAAAAATATAGCTTGCTACAAATTTATTTCTTGTATGCCATCACCAGGAGCCTGCTAATAATCCAACAATAAAACATTTGTTTAAAAGTTTAAAAATTGATTAGACGTGTACATTTTAGGCACGTGTCTTTTCAATTCAGTTACTTTACTGCTGAAGAGTGCTAGAGTAAGGTACGTTCGCATAGCATACAGAATAAGACTCATCTCTTGATTGATTTACATCGCTTTAAGTGAATCTTGTTTGCATATACTGTACACTTGCACAAATTGACTTTAGGGCACCACCCAATAAACAAGATAAGATGGGGATTTAATCACCTTTCCTTAATCAACAAACAACATTCCAAGCACTCACAATCCCAAGCTTTTCAATAAAAATTGATAGACGTTGGCCACTAGGGACATTCGGACTGGATAAGGGACCAGCCGTGGCTGGAAATTATTTTGATTCATACTCCAGTCAAATTAGTGTCTAAGGTTGGGGATTAAGAGGTTAAGCCTCGAAGATACCATGGTTTGGCGTAATTAAGGCCCGTTGCTTACGCACGGATACCTCCCACCGTATTTTGCCCGTACCTGGCTGATTAACTGTGGTCTGACTCGAGCAACAACCTTCTTCGGTTCATCGACCAATTAGGAGACGTCTAGGTCCAGGGACCCAAGATAGCTTGTGATTGTTTTTCTTTATTTTTATTTGTTATTTTCCCTTTTTCGCTTGTTTGCTTGGTGAACGTTGTCAGTGATTGCGCATGCAAGAGTGGTACTGGGATCCATTTTATCAAGACTTGTTAGGACTTCTACACTTGCACCACTTCCTGACACAATCCCAATCATGACAAACCCTACTTCTCTCCAAGACAAGTTCTACCTAATTCGCACTTCACTTCCTTGATGCATTCTTCTACTGTGGCAAATGGAAATAATTTTGAGCTTAAGCCTTAATTCATTAACACTCTCCCTAGGCTTCATGGCCTAGAATCCGATGACACATATTTCTTCATTCATGAGTTTCAAGAAGTGTGTTTGATGATGAGAATTTCCCAACTGGGGGAAGACGTGTTAGATTGAGGTTCATTCCCTTCGTACTTAAGGACAATGCATAGAAGTGACTATATAATCTGCTTGCTAGTTCTATCTCACCATGGGATGATTTTGTCAAATCTTTCTTAAGAAGTTCTATCCCATTCATAAAGAGGCCCTCATAAAAAAAACATAATGCAGTTTAAGCAGGAAATAAGTGAACTTTTTTGGAAGTATTTTGAATGGTTTAAGAATCTAGTAGCCCAATGTCCTCATCACGAAATAGAGAAATGGCGGCAGTATCAAATTCTCTATGACGGACTAGACTACCAAACTAAGACACTCCTTCAGACTATGTGTCAAGGGGAATTTTTAAAAAAAGATGAGAACTAGGGTTGGGACCTCTTTGAAGCTTTAGTAGAAAAAACTATTCAGTGGGAGTCTTGCCCCGAGAAAACTACCCCACCACTTTCAGAACCGGTATACATTCAATCGAATCCTCTATAGCTGCAGAGGCAAAAATAACACAATTGATGAAGAGGCTACAACTGCTAGAGGTTAGAGAACCCATACAGTAAATTAGGTCAACCCAACACCAGTGATCAATCCAGGTTGTATCTACTGCCATGCTCTTAACCATCTGTTTGAGGAGTGCCCCATCTACCAAGCTCAGGTTACCAAGCTCAAATGTATCCTGAAAACATGAATGCAGCATATACCAGACCTAACTACAATCCATACTCCAAAACATACAACCCTGGATGGAAGAACCATCCAAATTTCTCATGGAGTCATTCTGGTCATGAGCAACCAAGACAACAATTCTCACATCAATACCCTGCTCAGTCGCATCAACCCAGTTTCCACCAAAATCAATCAAACTTTCAAACCAATTACCAACATAACTTTCAGCCCACATATCAGCAGCAACAACAACAGAATCATCCAGATAAAAAATTGTCAGATTTGGAAAGAATGATTAAAACCTTGTCCAAAATCTAGGCCTCAATGATGAACAACCACCATCAAGCTATCAATAGGCTAGAGATTCAAATAGGTTAGCTGGCTAACTCATTAAATGAAAGACAAAAGGGAACACTGCCAAGTCAGCCATTGCCAAATCCTAAGAACCCCTTTCCTGTTCATGAAGCTGAAGACATAGGTTCAAGTTAATGCAACACTGTTCATATCCTGAGATCCGGAAAACAAATTGACAATAAGGTTTCTAGTCATCCTATTCCTAATAAATCAGTGCCAAATTCTCCTGTAATTATACCATCAACTCAAATTGATCCATCTTCAAGTTCACAACCGTCAACCTCCAAGTCTAATAATAAAGACAAAATAGATGAGCAACCTTACAAGCCTATTATATCATTCCCTAATAGGCTAGCAAATAACAAGACTACTGCTCAAATGGAGAAGATTAGGGAAATGTTGAAACAGGTTCAGATCAATGTGCCCCTTCTTGATTCCATACAATAAGTCCTATCATATTAAAATTCTTAAAGATATGTAAGAAAAGAAAAACAAATGTTCCAAAGAAGGTCTTCCTTGCATCAAACATAAGTGAGTTGCTCACCGGGCCCATTCCTGTGAAATACAAAGACTCCAGGAGTCCAACCATTTCCTATATCTTAGGACAGACCACAATAAACAGTGCCTTACTTGATGTAAGAGCCAGCAACAATCTACTTTCCTTTTCTGTGTATCAGCAACTCGGGCTGGGCGACCTTCGTCCAACCAGAGTTATTATACAATTGGCTGACCGATCTGCAAAGATTCCCAAAGGGAAGATTACAGATGTTCTCATACGGGTCGGGGAATTCATTTACCCCGTGGACTTCATCGTTCTAGAGACACAACTCGTACATAATCTGAAAGCACAGACCCCTGTCATTCTAGGGCGACCTTTTCTAGCCACCGCAAATGCAATAATAAACTGTAGGAACGGGTCGATGCGTCTGACTTTTGGAGATATGACAAAAGAGGTAAATGTTTTCTACCTGGGAAAATAACCTCGAGACTTGAATGATCAGTCGTTTGAAGTGAACTTAATTGAATGATTAACAAGTGAGCATGACAAGGAGATTTATATAAGTCTGAAGAAGAATTCGAATTAGAGTCTGATGACTTCAATCTTGACCAATTAATCGAATCAGCAGTGGAGTGGGCAACAAATGCAACCCCTATCCTCCCCCTACAAGAAGACCAACCATTTATAGATCACGTTTGTAACGCCCCGATCCCACGGATACAGAGACGTCACTGCGACGTATATACGCAGGTCAGAAAGTGCCCCCACGTATATACGCTAAGCAATAAGTACAATAAGAATCAGAGTACACGACTAAGCGTGGTATCCATACATATGCAACTGAAAAGTACAACTACAAAGCTATCACAGGATATGATAAAGTATTACACATTACATGTGTATTACATCACAACCAAGTCCAAAAGTAAAAGATACAATATAACCACAAAATGCTCACGAGTAGGATGAAGATCCCGTGAGTCAAAAAGAGAGATCTGGCACAAAGACTGGAGCTAATCGGCCTGCTCACTAAAGAAAGCTTGATCCTCTGTGGATGGCTCCACTTCGATCCAAGCTTCAGAACCTGAATATGCAAATCCAAGGGGGTCAAGACCTCATAACAATAATCAGGCTACAGCCAAATGGCTAAGAGACATAAATAAGTAAGAGGGAACAGTAAGATAAATATCAATCAGTAGGTAATGAAAGCATAAAGAGTAAGAGTCTGAATACAATAGATCCACAGTTAACGTCTTATTATTATTACTTGTCTTACTATGATATCTAGCTATGTGACCCAGCGTCCCAGCTCACATAGATCCATATCCTAGTAAAGCAAGGTTGTTATTGGAAACCAGCGGTTGTATCGACGAACTATGTTTACAGTGGATCCCGTACATGCCCGGGATAACGGTCCAGGATTGTTCCGTTGCTTGGTGACGGAAGCCAGCCGCTAGGCTAACAGGAGGGACTTATGTATGCCCTTTATCATGATGGTACCAGTAAGGAGGGAGCAAGCACTCCCCTCGGTCCCCTGGTGGCCCACAGGTCAGACCGGAACATGAGTTGCACAACATTCCTAAAATCACTGTAAACACGAACACATATCGATATCCGCATGTTCTCCCCCGACCCAATATAAGTTGGTCCATTTTATACAAAAGTCAAGTGTATCATGCTTGGTTCAAGTGATGGCATGATAAGTGGTGATATCCATTTATTAACAAGTTATGGAATGAGACTACACAATAATAAGTCATAAAGTAATAAGAAGTAATGTCCATCAAGTAACATGTCATGAAGTACCAGTAACAATAATACATAGCACATGAACCAATGATAAGATCCAAATTCAGAAAAGAAATCAACTAAGACAAACAGTCAGAATTAGTCGACTAGGTGGAATGGTTAGTCGACTAATAGGGGTCTTAAGTCGACTAACAGTCTGCATTAGTCGACTAAAACTGAGTTCCAGAGAGTTGGATTCTGGTTTCAGGAAAAGTTAGTCGACTAGGTGGAAGGGTTAGTCGACTAACAATGATTATAAGTCGACCAACAGATACTTAAGTCGACTAAGTCTGTGATACAGAGAGTTGAGTTTCTGATTCAGGAAAAGTTAGTCGACTAGGGTGGAAGGTGTAGTCGACTAACAAAGATTTCTAGTCGACTAATAGATAGTCTAAGTCGACTAAAACTGTGTTCCAGAAAAGGTTACGTTTCAAAATAGATGGGTTAGTCGACTAATACCTAGGTCAAGTCGACTAATCGTCTAGAAACAGAATACAGAACAGATTTTCTGATGGTTGTGTTTGATGGTCCAAAAACATGATTTTGAAGGCATAAGCATACATGAATTATAACCACCAGTATACTAGAAATTGAACAAGTCTTGGTAAGTAAAAATACTCACCTTGAACGGTTAAATCGAAGCTTTACGAGTTCCGAAAAGATCGTAGTCGACGATATCACCAACTTGATCCTTGACGATATTGCGGACGATCCCAATCCAAAGAAGTGGTGGTTGCTTGAGATGGAGAAGATGACCTAGGTGATGTTTTGGAAGTAGGTGGTTGAGGTTGAGATGGAGGAGGAGATGGTGAAGGCTAATTCTTTGTTGAAGTGAAGAAAAGAGTAATAGAAATGTAAAGGAAAGTTTATATAGGATTTTGATTTTGTAAAGGAGGTGTAAATAAGGTAATTGAGAGGGGGTTTTGTGTAAATAGGGGAGGGGATGAGTGTCCCTCTCCTTGGCCACTTGGCCGGCCATGGGAGAGAGAGAGAGAGAGAGAGAGAGGCATTAAATGAGGAAGTAGGTGGGAGTTGGTGGAATTTTGGAGAAAGTGGAATTATTGAAAAATTGGGAAATCTTGAGGCTTGTGAAGGAAGTAAAGGAAAATCAAGAAAAAGGGAAAAGGAAAAGAATTATAAAAAGGAAGGATATTTTCTTTGGCTTAAAATTTAAAAATGTTGAAAAGACAATTTTTCAGGATTAAGTCGAAGATGCGGAAAACATTTCGGAAAATACCGAAATCGTCCGAAATTCAAGTATCTCGGAACGACCCGAAAATTTTACCAAAAATCAAGAATAATATTTTAAGACTCATGGTGAAATTCGTTTGAAGAAATAATTTATAGTTTTAAAACTAAAAACCCCGGAATCAGTTATCTACCGACTCCGTTGGAATTTTCATAAATTCATAAAATTCTCAGAAAAAGTATTTAGATAGAAAATATGATTCTAAGAAATAAAGTCTAAAGGACCTTCTAGAAATTCCTAACTGTTTGTGAATTAAAAATCCGAGAGTCGATCAGCGGCACTGGTCGACACCGGTTCTGAAAATATTTAATTAAATTCAGGAAAATTCCAGAAAATCATAGAAAATCTAATATATTGGAAAATACTATTTGAAATTGAAATCGGTCAAATACGGGAAGTAAATCGAAAAATACGATCGAAAAACTGAATACGCAACTAAGTACGTATTCCGGGAACGGGGTATTACAATCCATCCACCTTACTAAAATTTCGTCCTCGAAATTTCATAAAGTGAAAGGTAACAGCAGAGAAGGATAACAGTAGAGAAGGTTAGAAGGAAAGAGTTTTACCAATCAAGAAGTGAAGAGTTGAGGGTAACGCTCACGGATAACATCCTCTCGTTCCCACGTGGCCTCTCCTGGTGCATGTCTGTTCCAGGACACCAACACTAACGGTATGGCTTTGTTCTTCAATGTCTTAACACTTCTGTCCAAAATGGCCATCGGTTGCTCTTGGTATGACAAATCCGGTTGTAGTTCCAGTTCGGAGTGATCCAGGATATGACTATCATCCTTCACATACTTCCTCAGCTGTGATACGTGGAATACATTGTGAACTCCGTCCAAAGATGGCGATAACGCCAACCTGTAAGACACATCTCCCACTCGGTCCAAGATCTCGAATGGGCCGATATATCTCGGACTAAGCTTTCCACGAGTACCGAACCGGATTACTCCCTTTGCAGGTGATATCTTCAAAAACACATGATCCCCCGTCTGGAATTCCAATGGCCTTCTCAGTGTGTCTGCCCAACTCTTCTGCCGACTCTGTGCTGCCCTGAGGTGATCTCTGATAATCCTGACCTTATCTGTTGTCTGAATCAGGATCTCTGGTCCCAAAAGTCTCCTCTCACCGACTTCATCCAACAAATCGGTGACCTACACTTCCTACCATACAATGCTTCAAAAGGTGCCATCTTGATACTTGCCTGATAGCTGTTATTATAAGAAAATTCAGCCAAGTGAAGATGGTCTTCCCATGATCCCTGGAATTCAATCATGCAGGCCCGCAACATATCTTCAAGAATCTGGATAGTCCTTTCAGATTGTTCGTCTGTCTGAGGATGATATGAAGTACTGAATTTCAGACGAGTCCCTAGACTTTCTTGGAGGCTTTCCAGAAATGAGATCTGAATCTGGTGTCTCTGTCTGATACAATACTAACTGGAACTCCATGCAGACGAACTATCTCCTTCATGTACTTGTCTGCCAGAACCTCTGTTGTCTGACCTACCCTGAATGGTATGAAGTGAGCTGATTTGGTGAGGCGATCAATGATTACCCACACAGCATTATTACCTTTAGGACTGCGAGGCAATGCCGTGACAAAATCCATGGTGATGTGCTCCCACTTCCACTCAGGTATCGGTAAGGGTTGTAGAAGTCCAGCTGATCTCTGATGCTCTATCTTTATCTGCTGACAAACCAAGCACTTGGCAATATACTGGGCTATCTCCCTCTTCATAGCATTCTACCAAAACTGCTTCTTTATGTCTTGATACATCTTATTTCCCCTGGGTGTATGGAATAAGCTGAACTGTGTGCTTCTGCTAGAATCTTCTGTCGCACTTCTCCTTGGGGAACACAAATCCTGCTGCCAAAATATAATGCACCATCTGGATGAATACAGATATCAGTCCTCAATCCAGCCTCTACCTGGGCTCGAAATGACTGCAATCTGGGATCTTCCTTTTGAGCTTCCTTGATCTCATCTATCAATGTTGACTGAATCTGCAAGGTCATGAACTGTCCTGCCTTATCAACTCCTTGTACCAACATTAAGTCCAATCTGATGATGTCTTGAATCAACTCCTTCTGCTGAGTAAGTTAGACAAGCACTCTATTCTCTGGCTTCCTGCTCAGTGCATCCGGTACTGTATTGACCTTGCCTGGATGATATTGCAAGTCAATATCATAGTCCGCCATCAGCTCCAGCCACCGCCTCTGCCTCATGTTCAACTCCTTCTGTGAGAAAATATACTTGAGGCTCTTGTGATCCGTGTATATCAACACCTTATCTCCCAGAAGATAATGCCTCCAGATCTTCAAGGCAAATATCACAGCTGCTAGCTCCAAGTCATGAGTTGGGTAATTCCGCTCATGAGTCTTCAGTTGCCTGGATGCATAAGCTATGACATGATCATGTTGCATAAGTACACACCCCAGGCCTTTTCCTGATGCATCACTGAATATGACCATCCCTCCTCTACCTGAGGGAGTCCTCAAGATTGGAGCTGAAATGAGTCTCTGCTTCAGTTGCTCAAAAGCTGCAGTACATTCCTCTGTCCATATGTACCTTTCTCCTTTCCGGGTGAGCTTGGTCAACGGGGCTGCAATCCTAGAGAAATCTTGGACAAAGCGTCTGTAATATCCGGCTAGTCCAAGAAAACTCTTAATTTCAGTCACCGTCTTTGGAATTGGCCAGTCCTTCACTGCCTGGACTTTGCTAGGATCAACTGAAATTCCTTCCGCTGAAACTATGTGTCCAAGGAAGGCCATACTGTCCAACCAAAAGTCACACTTGCTCCTCTTAGCATGAAGCTGCTCCTGCTGTAGAGTCTGCAATACAATCCTCAAGTGTTCTGCATGCTCCCTGTTGTTCTTTGAATAGATCAGGATGTCATCTATAAAAACCACCACAAACTGATCCAAATAGGGCGAGAACACTCTGTTCATCAAATCCATGAAAACTGAAGGGGCATTGGTGACTCCGAAAGGCATAACTAGAAACTCATAGTGGCCATAACGAGTCCTGAATGCCGTCTTCGGAATATCCTCCTTCCTCACCCTTAGCTGATGGTAACCCGACTGTAAATCTAATTTAGAGAATATACGGGCTCCATGAAGCTGATCAAACAGATCATCAATCCTTGGTAAGGGGTACTTGTTCTTGATGGTAACTTTGTTCAATTCTTTATAATCAACACAAAGTCTTTTACCACCATCCTTCTTGTTTGCCAATAATACTGGAGCTCCCCATGGTGAAGTACTTGGTCGAATTAATCCCTTATCAGAGTATTCCTGCAGCTGCTTCTTTAGAATCTCTAACTCCGTAGGTGCCATCCTGTACGGAGCCTTGGATATAGGAGCTGTTCCAGGCACAGTATCAATAGAAAACTCAATCATCCTTTCAGGTGGCAGTCCTGAGATCTCAGCAAACACTCCTGGAAATTCATCCCACACCGGTACTCCCTTCTGAACCTCCGAAGTAGTCAACCGAGTCTTTCTCTTAGTAGACTTCACTTCTCCACTAAATTGGAACTCCGGTTGAAGAGGGATCCTGAAAATAATCTTCTTCTCCCTACAGTCAATAACTGCATAATATTGACTAAGCCAGGTCATGCCTAAGATTACGTCGTACCCCTTGGTGTCTAGTACGAGCATATCTATGGCCAAGGTCTTATCACAAAGTTCTACTGGACAGTCAGCACAAACTCTAGAAGATATGACTACTCCATTCCCTGTACTAATCTCCCATTTGTGGTCTAAAGATCTAACAGGTATGGAATGCAATGCCACAAAATGATCTGAGATAAAACAATGTGAAGCACCTGAATCGAAGAGGGCTAAAACAGGTTTAGAATGCACCCTGATATTACCTGTTATCACCTCCTCAGAAGTCTCAGCCTCTACTTCTGTCAAATTGAAGGCTTGACCCCTTCCACGCCCTGCAGCAGTCCTAGCTCCTCTCTGGACTGGGCGAATAGCTTGCTGTGGAGGAGGGGGAGGAACTCTCCTGATCATCGGTCCTTGATTCCTCTGTCCCGGTGGCCCTGGGAGTGCTCTCTGTCCATTCGGTCCCTGTAGTGCTGGCAAAGCTTGGCCGGCTATCCCCATTCTCCTGTGTGGACAGGCTTCGATGGAATGGTCTCGGGAACCACACACCAGGCACAACCCATTTGCCCTACGGCAATTCTGACGAATATGGCCTGGTTTCTGACAATAGCTGCAGAAGAAAAAAGGTTGGGCCGTCTGGTAAGGAGCTGGTCGGAATGGTTGCCTCATAGCCTGAACCTTCGCTGCTCTGTATGGGCCTCCTCTTCCCATAGGTGGAAATGGCCTCTTCATGGCCTGGTTCCTCATCTGGTTCTCTTGCTTCTTCTCTAGCCCACGCTCCACCTCTCGAGCTATGGTGAGAACTTCTGAATAAGTCTTCAGCTGCTGGGGCATTAGGAAAACTTGGATGTCCATCTGCAAGCCCTGCTGAAACCTACTAGCCCGCTTCTCCTCATCAGTTACCATGTACGGAGCAAAGCGGCTAAGTCTGAGAAATTCCGCGGCATACTCATCCACGGATCTATTCCCTTGCTGAAGTCTGATGAACTGCTCTTCCATGTCCTTCTGAGCAGTGGCAGGGAAGAATCTGCTATAAAAGCTCTTGGAGAATGTGTCCCAGGTGACAGGCTTCTCCAATCTGGCCTCCTCAGCTAGCCACCAAGTTCTGGCTATATCCTTCAATTGAATCTTAGCAACCTCCACTTGATTCTCCTTTGGAACTCGAGCTGCATTCAATAAGTCTGTGGTGTCTGTCAGCCATTGCTCAGCATCCAGGGGTTTCTCTTCACCCGTGAATATGGCTGGTTGCAGCCGTCTGAAGTCTGAAACATTTCCCGGCCTCTGTTCCTTTGGAGCTGCTAACTCTTGCCGAAGAAGTTCCGTCTGTGGTTGCTGATTCTCCATCATTGTCTGGATGACCCTCAGAATATCGACATTCTCTCCCGTGGGTCCATTTGATGTTTGTCCAGAGTTGCTACGACCCGACCTTCTCTCCATACCGAATTAGGATAAGATAACTGGAATTGGAAAAATGGAAGGAGTTTAGGACACAAGGGAAGGAATCAAGAAGGGATCAAGAAGGACTAGATAACTTTGTACATTGTAGTTGGCAATAGCAAATTTCATTAATTTGCTACTTGAGTACTATAGGTGTGAGAGCCTAGCCTCTGATACCAACCTGTAACGCCCCGATCCCACGGATACGGAGACGTCACTGCGATGTATATACGCAGGTCAGAAAGTGCCCCCACGTATATACGCTAAGCAATAAGTACAATAAGAATCAGAGTACACGACTAAGCGTGGTATCCATACATATGCCAACTGAAAAGTACAACTGCAAAGCTATCACAGGATATGATAAAGTATTACACATTACATGTGTATTACATCACAACTAAGTCCAAAAGTAAAAGATACAATATAACCACAAAATGCTCACGAGTAGGATGAAGATCCCGTGAGTCAAAAAGAGAGATCTGGCACAAAGACTGGAGCTAATCGGCCTGCTCACTAAAGAAAGCTTGATCCTCTGTGGATGGCTCCACTTCGATCCAAGCTTCAGAACCTGAATATGCAAATCCAAGGGTGTCAAGACCTCATAACAATAATCAGGCTACAGCCAAATGGCTAAGAGACATAAATAAGTAAGAGGGAACAGTAAGATAAATATCAATCAGTAGGTAATGAAAGCATAAAGAGTAAGAGTCTGAATACAATAGATCCACAGTTAACGTCTTATTATTATTACTTGTCTTACTATGATATCTAGCTATGTGACCCAGCGTCCCAGCTCACATAGATCCATATCCTAGTAAAGCAAGGTTGTTATTGGAAACCAGCGGTTGTATCGACGAACTATGTTTACAGTGGATCCCGTACATGCCCGGGATAACGGTCCAGGATTGTTCCGTTGCTTGGTGACGGAAGCCAGCCGCTAGGCTAACAGGAGGGACTTATGTATGCCCTTTATCATGATGGTACCAGTAAGGAGGGAGCAAGCACTCCCCTCGGTCCCCTGGTGGCCCACAGGTCAGACCGGAACATGAGTTGCACAAACATTCCTAAAACCACTGTAAACACGAACACATATCGATATCCGCATGTTCTCCCCGACCCAATATAAGTTGGTCCATTTATACAAAAGTCAAGTGTATCATGCTTGGTTCAAGTGATGGCATGATAAGTGGTGATATCCATTTATTAACAAGTTATGGAATGAGACTACACAATAATAAGTCATGAAGTAATAAGAAGTAATGTCCATCAAGTAACATGTCATGAAGTACCAGTAACAATAATACATAGCACATGAACCAATGATAAGATCCAAATTCAGAAAAGAAATCAACTAAGACAAACAGTCAGAATTAGTCGACTAGGTGGAATGGTTAGTCGACTAATAGGGGTCTTAAGTCGACTAACAGTCTGGATTAGTCGACTAAAACTGAGTTCCAGAGAGTTGGATTCTGGTTTCAGGAAAAGTTAGTCGACTAGGTGGAAGGGTTAGTCGACTAACAATGATTATAAGTCGACCAACAGATACTTAAGTCGACTAAGTCTGTGATACAGAGAGTTGAGTTTCTGATTCAGGAAAAGTTAGTCGACTAGGGTGGAAGGTGTAGTCGACTAACAAAGATTTCTAGTCGACTAATAGATAGTCTAAGTCGACTAAAACTGTGTTCCAGAAAAGGTTACGTTTCAAAATAGATGGGTTAGTCGACTAATACCTAGGTCAAGTCGACTAATCGTCTAGAAACAGAATACAGAACAGATTTTCTGATGGTTGTGTTTGATGGTCCAAAAACATGATTTTGAAGGCATAAGCATACATGAATTATAACCACCAGTATACTAGAAATTGAACAAGTCTTGGTGAGTAAAAATACTCACCTTGAACGGTTAAATCGAAGCTTTACGAGTTCCGAAAAGATCGTAGTCGACGATATCACCAACTTGATCCTTGGCGATATTGCGGACGATCCCAATCCAAAGAAGTGGTGGTTGCTTGAGATGGAGAAGATGACCTAGGTGATGTTTGGAAGTAGGTGGTGAGGTTGAGATGGAGGAGGAGATGGTGAAGGCTAATTCTTTGTTGAAGTGAAGAAAAGAGTAATAGAAATGTAAAGGAAAGTTTATATAGGATTTTGATTTTGTAAAGGAGGTGTAAATAAGGTAATTGAGAGGGGGTTTTGTGTAAATAGGGGAGGGGATGAGTGTCCCTCTCCTTGGCCACTTGGCCGGCCATGGGGGGGAGAGAGAGAGAGAGAGAGAGAGAGAGGCATTAAATGAGGAAGTAGGTGGGAGTTGGTGGAATTTTGGAGAAAGTGGAATTATTGAAAAATTGGGAAATCTTGAGGCTTGTGAAGGAAGTAAAGGAAAATCAAGAAAAAGGGAAAAGGAAAAGAATTATAAAAAGGAAGGATATTTTCTTTGGCTTGAAATTTAAAAATGTTGAAAAGACAATTTCCAGGATTAAGTCGAAGATGCGGAAAACATTTCGGAAAATACCGAAATCGTCCGAAATTCAAGTATCTCGGAACGACCCGAAAATTTTACCAAAAATCAAGAATAATATTTTAAGACTCATGGTGAAATTCGTTTGAAGAAATAATTTATAGTTTTAAAACTAAAAACCCCGGAATCAGTTATCTACCGACTCCGTTGGAATTTTCATAAATTCATAAAATTCTCAGAAAAAGTATTTAGATAGAAAATATGATTCTAAGAAATAAAGTCTAAAGGACCTTTTAGAAATTCCTAACTGTTTGTGAATTAAAAATCCGAGAGTCGATCAGCGGCACTGGTCGACACCGGTTCTGAAAATATTTAATTAAATTCAAGAAAATTCCAGAAAATCATAGAAAATCTAATATATTGGAAAATACTATTTGAAATTGAAATCGGTCAAATACAGGAAGTAAATCAAAAATACGATCGAAAAACTGAATACGCAACTAAGTACGTATTCCGGGAACGGGGTATTACAACGTTCCCTCTTCCGAGCTTAAAGCTCTTCCTAGTCATCTCAAGTACCAGTACTTGGGTGAAAAGGAAGCTTTTCCCGTAATAATAGCATCCTATCTTACAGAATAACAGGAAAAGGCTCTTCTTGTGGTGTTGAGGGAAAATAGAGAAGCCATTAGTTGGACCATGGCTGATATAAAGGGAATCAATCCATCCATTGTACAACACCGGATTCACTTAATGGAAGATGCAAAGCCAAAACGTGACCCACAATGTAGACTAAACCCAATCATGCAACAGGCTGCCTAGCTGAAATTCTAAAGTTACTAGACAATGAGATTATTTATCCCGTATAAGATAGCCAATGGGTTAGTCCCATCCATGCTGTGCCAAAAAAGGCAGGCTTTATCATGGAAGAAAATGATAAGAAGGAATTAGTACAAACTCGTCTTCCAATGAAGATTCGAGTCTGTATTGATTACCAAAAATTGAACGCTGCCATATATAAAGACCACTTTCCTCTTCCATTCATAGACCAAATGCTCGAGAGACTAGCTGGACATGAATATTATTGTTTCCTGGATGGATATTCCGGATACAATAAAATCCCTATCGCTCCCAAAGATCAAGGCAAGACAACGTTCACCTGTCACTTTGGAACAATTGCATACCGAAGAATACCCTTTGGCTTATGCATCATTGATAGGTGCTAATGCGAGAATACAAAGAGATATATAATTATGATCAGTACAAAAGGCACTCACGAGTTACAAAAGGAAAACACGAGAGACGAGCAGGGAGGCATGGAAGGATGGGGCCTGAACGGTCAACTGTCATTCTACAATGTTACCGCTGTGTAAGTCTGATCACTAGGAAGTCCACTACGGTCCAAACTCTAAGATCTGAATATGCAAGTCCAGGGGTGTAACATCCCGCTCCCAGAATACGTACTTAGTTGCGTATTCAGATTTTTTATCATATTTTTTGATTTACTTTCTGTATTTGTTTTATATTCTGAATTATTTATATAATCGTTCTGCCTTGGATCCGGATTCGTGGACTCAAAGTCAGCCCTAGTCTGAACCGGGGATCCGATCCTAGGATATTGCTCGATTTAGTCTTTTTGATATTCAGATTTAACTGATATCAGTTTCAAATATCATTTTTCAATATTCTAAAATTTTCATGATTTTTAGGATTTTTCTAAATTAAATTGAAAATCTTCAAAACCAGTGCGACTAGTGCCGCTGACAGATTCTCAGATTTTTAATTTACAAACAAAATTGAATTTCTTGAAATGGCTTTCTCATTCTGTCTTAAAATCATAGTTTCTATCTAAATACTTTTTGTAAGATTTTTCTGAATTTATCAAAATTCCACCGGATTTGGTGTTGGCTAATATCGCAGATTGATTCAAGGATTTTTAGTTTACAATCAGAATTAAATTTCTAGATTCTTCTTTCATAGTGCTTCTTATAATTGTATTTTTTTCTTTCATGCGTTTTCTGAGATTTTTCAGAATTTATCAAAATCCGGCCGAACTGGTGTAGACCGGCATCGACGGTTGACTCCAGAATTTTTAATTTGAAAATGGGATTTTATTTTTGAAAACCAATTTCGTATTATTTTTTAGGGCGATGTTTTTCTACCTTTGGGGATTTTTGGAGATTTTACTGGAACAGTCGATATTTCCCGACTTATTTTAATATTATATTTTTGAAATCTTTAATCTCTATCCCTTCCATCACATCCCTCTATCCATCGTTCTCCCTTTTTCTTTTTCTTTTTCTTTTTCTTTTTCTTTTCTTTTCTTTTTCTTTATCTTTCTTTTTTCCTTCTCTTCTTCTCCCTTCTCTTCTTCTTCTTCTCCATTTTTGGCCGACGCCCAAAGTAACGCCCCCTCCGGCGCTCCAGCCACCGTCACTGATTGGGAAAGAGTTGTGTGGAATTTTAGCACAAATATTATGTAAAATGAGAAGGTTTAGAAACAACCTCAAGTGCTTTTGATTACTCCACAAATGTATGAAAGATGATTAATATACCCTTTCCTATCTCCGTTATAGCATAGAGCTATACCGAGTCGATTCTCAGGGAGAGCTAGCGATGGAAGCGTTACGGATCGAAGTGAAGATGTAAAACGAAGATTCTTCTATGCTTAAAAGAATAAAGAATCAAATGAAAAAGAAAATAAAGAATGGATGGATATGTTCATGATGAAAGTGAAAAGAAATCAAGAAGAGGTTTGCTTTGGTATTCACACTAAAAAGAAAAGAAAACTTTGAAAAGACTTTGAATAAAAGAAAACCATGACTAGCTAACCTTACTACCTTGCTAAAGACTTACTAAACTCCGTGATAGTGAATGCGTGCCTCATGTTGATTCATTGGCATAGATTTGTCTTGCGTGTTGGTCTAATTACCTTCCCACTTGGATGACGGGAGCTCATTCTTGGACTTGTCTTGTAGCCTCCATAGATGTCATAGGCCTACAAGTTAGACTTTCAATAATGGAATCAAAAGAGCTACACTCAAGGGATGCAAATGAAGAACATACAACATTCAATAATGGACTTAAAGAAGTTGTACATCAAATAGCATATTGGTGATCCATCTCCATGTTCCATCAAGGCACTTGTTCAAAGACAAGGCTCTATATGAGGCACACATGAATCATATGGAGAGTTACAACAAGATACTTGCCAAGTAATGAAAGAAACCCATCGGAGAAGAGAAGATCATACACTTGCAAGATGAAAGAAAGCAATCACCCATAAGTTAGTGAAGATAGCAAGGCTAGTGGTTAGCTAGTACATGGAGAAAGAATTAGCTACTACTAGCCATTACAAAAGCAAAACAAAGCATGAAGTAAAAGTGCAAGAAAGTAAAGAAAGCAAGTAAAGAAAGCAAGTAAACTAAAACCAAGCTCAAGTAGAGGAAGGAGAATGGATGAATCCTTATTGCTTCAAGTTGTCACACCTTGATTACACAAGCTCTCTCTCTCACAATCTCTCTCTTTTACAAAGTATCTAGGGAAGAAGATCATAGAGAGCTACAAAAATCCTAGAGAAAACAAAATTACAAAGCTTTACACTAATCTCTCTCTCTTCTCTGTTCAGTTTTTGCTCGCAGGTCCAAATGTAGTATTTATAGGCACAGAGAGAACTCTCCAGAAGACGAACAGGTGGCCAAAATCTGGGATTGAATGGCCCAGATTTTGCGGTGGATCCGCGGCAAGGCGCGGCACTTTTGTGGCCGTTGGATCCCAAATTTTTGTTACAAGTTTGTTACAAGGTTGTTATCCACGTGGCTTTCTAGAATCTTCAGTTGTTACGCGGATCTCTCTGGATTCTGATTTCAAATTTGGGCTTTATCTTAATCTTGGATTTAATCCCTTTAATTATTGCTAATTAAAGTGATTATTGGGCTATCTCTCCATTAGAGTGTGAACCTGCAAATATATAGAGAAGATGAGTAAAAATCATATATTTATTTGCAATATGCATGGGGATTATGTGGTAAAATATGCAATATTGTGTATCAATCACACCCCCACACTTATTCTTTTGCTCGTCCCGAGCAAAACAAAGAAAAAGAAAAGAAAATCCTAACTACCAATTTTATTACACCACTTTCGCAGGTGACGCGATTGCACTGAGCGTGTGCAACAAGCCGTTAAACCTCTAGGTTACCCTAGAGGAGGAGTGTTGTCTCCTGAGGGTTTTCAGCAGATTACACCCACAAAATCCATAAAGAAAGAAAACAAATGTTAGTGTTTTGAAAACGCATTTTGAACGAGAGACATGTTTACGAACTATTTTTGCAAAAAAATATAAGTGATCCTAGGTCATAAGTCCACCTATAATCATTCTTCCTGAAACTTAGTCTCCATGCAAGATCTTGTTTTCAATTAAGGTAAGAATTTAAAATTGGATTGAATATTTTATCTTTCATAAAACCTAGATAATATGCACACCGTGCTCGTGAAGATTTCTGGGATTTCAACTCCAACCATCAAGCCATTTATTTATTTATACATATATATATACATATATATATATATATATATATATATATATATATATATATTTTCTTTTATTTTTCTTCCCTTAGTCTAGGCTTTCTAGTTTACCCTTGTAGCGAGCCTTTAATCGATGACTCCCAAACCAGACGGTCTTAGGGCACCAGATGAGAAAACATCCCTCGGGTTTAAGGTCTCGAGTAAAAAAGGCCACATAACTAAGGGGGATTATTTATTTCCTTTACCACCGTTAGGCGTGAATAATCATGCTTCTTGAGGCACAATTCTCCAGCTTAATAGGTGATGTTTTATTTATATATTTTTTTTTCTTTTTCTTTTATTTATATGGCATTTTGGTCTTTGTCTCCATCCCAAGAAATGTGTAAGTGTAAAGTGCATATTATCTAAGGCAAAAAATTCAAGATAAAAATATCTCACCAATTTTTCTTACTTAGCCTATAATTTCAAGCAAGATCTATTATTTCAACTAGGTTTAAGATGTCATAATTAAGGCTTTCTTAATTTCTAAGATACATCTTAATTTTCTTGAAAATAGATCTAAACTTTGTCTCTTATTTCAAAAAGTTTTTTTTTTATTTCTAAAAAGAAGTATAAAAGACAGAAAATCTAAAAACTCAATGTTAGTAAACCCTCCCCCACACTTATTCCATGCATTGTCCTCAATGCATCATGATATATGTATGCATGAAACAGGTAATAGGGTAGAATCATTTATTCACAAAAAAAATGCAAAAAATTATTTAGAAGAAGTATATACAAATGTAATAATTACCTAGGCTTTTGGTCTTTTTCCTCTGGCCCGTTTCCCATCATTCCAGTGCGTTTGCTTTCATGAGCTCAGTTGGGAAACGGTATGAATTTTGTTAGCCTTAGGTGTTTCCAGATTCAATTGATTGTTATTATCATTCACACTCATTCCACCACATTGTTCACAAACAAATGCCTTGTCACCACTTTCATTGTGAATCTCATCACTTCCAATATCTAGAAATTTTAACTCCTCTTCATATAATTCTTCAAAACTCAAGTCAACATCCGGAAGTGGACAATCAGCTAACTTACCCCGAGTTGACTCATCTAAACACATGATCTCATCAGCAAACAAGTCTTCAAAAGATATATCAATTGGGGGTTCTTGAAGAGAATCACAGAATTGTGACTCATCTTTTGAATCCTCACAATTGTCCTCAATAAAGTTAACCTCAAATGTTTGATCTTTTGTTTTGTGATGCTGTGTGTGGAAGACATTGAGTTCATGTGTCATGTTACCAAAGGTCAACCTCATTGATCCATTCCGGCAATTAATGATGTCATTTGCAGTAGCCAGGAATGGTCGTCCCAGAATGACAGGAATTTGAGCCCTTCGATTAGAATTAGACACTGGTTGTGTCTCAAGGATTACAAAATCAACAGGGTAAATGAATTCCCCAACTTTGACAAGGACATCATGAATTACCCCCTTGGGTTTAGTGACAGAGCGATCAGCCAATTGAATGGTCATTTGGGTCGGGAGGAGATCACCTAACCCCAATTGTTGGTACACAGAAAAAGGTAGGAGATTGATGCTGGCCCCCAAATCAAGAAGTGCCCTATTAATGGTAGTCTGTCCTATGATGCATGAAATGGTGGGGCTCCCTGGATCTTTGTATTTTACAGGAATTGGACCAGTGAGCAACTCAGTGATGGATGATGCTAGGAAGACTTTCTTAGGGACTTGGGTCTTCCTCTTCTTAGTGCACATCTCCTTTAAGAATTTGGCATATGATGGCACTTGTTGTATGACATCAAGAAGAGGGACATTGATTTGGACCTTATTGAACATTTCTTTTAACTTCTCCATGTGAGCATTTGACTTGTTATTTAGAAGCCTATTTGGAAATGGTACCCTAGGCTTATAAGGTTGCTCATCTACCTTTTCTTTTCCCTTGGCTTGAGATGTGGATGGCTCTGAACTAGAGGATGGTTTGTCAACAATTGGTTGCATTGGGACAGGAGGTGTAGGCTTTGGTACTGGATGAGATGGTGGACTAGAAACCCTATTGTCAATTTGTTTTCCAGATCTCAGGGTATGAATAGCATGACATTGACTGGGTCCTGAATCTTCCACTTCATTCAGAGGGAAGTGGTGTTTGGGATTTGGTAATGGCTGTCTTGGGAACATTCTTCTTTGATTCTCAGCCAATTGCCCTAATTGGACCTGAATTCTATCCATATCCTGTTGATGATGATTCATCATTGAAGCTTGGTTCTTGGTTAGGGATTCTATCATTTTCATCAACTCTGATATTTTATCATCTGAATTGTTCTGGGGTGGATGTTGATGATATGGAGATTGGACTTGTGATTGGTAGTGTGGTGGATTCTGATATGGTTATGAATGTGGTGGACTTTGAGATGGATGAACATACAGTGAATTCTGATTGAAACTGGATGGGTGAGACTGAGCATTATAAGGATGTGGAAGTTGTGGCCTATGATGCTCAGGACCAGACTGACTCCATGAATTTGGATGGTTCTGCCATCCCGAATTGTAAGTGTTGAAGTATGGAGGTCTGGTAAATGCTGCATTCATGTTCTCCTGAAATGATTGGGGCTGATATAATGGACACTCCTCGAAGACATGGCTAAGGTCATGACAGTTGGTGCAACCTGGTATAATCACAGGCAATGGGTTGACCTGGTTGACCACAGAATTTTCCTTTGACTCAAGCAGTTCTATCCTCTTCATCAGTTGTGTAATCTTGGTTTCTGCAGCTATAGAGGATTCTACGGAGTGCGTACCAGTTCTGAAAGTGATGGGAGTCGGTTTATCAGGACATGACTCCCACTGAATGGTTTTCTCAGCTAGGTTTCAAAGAGATCCCACCCCTGATGTTCATCTTTCTTCAAAAATTCCCCTTGGCACATGGATTCAAGGAGGGTTTTCGTGTGGTAATCTAGACCGTGATAGATAATCTGGCATAGACGCCATTTCTCTATGCCGTGATGAGGACACAGGGCTAGGAGGTCTTTGAAACGCTCAAGATACTTCCAGAAAGGTTCATTTGGTTCCTGCTTGAATTGCATTATATTCTTTCTCATGAGGGCTGTTTTGTGGATAGGATAGAATTTCTTAAGAAAGACCTTTACAAAATCCTCCCACGAAGATATGGAACTGACAGGAAGATTGTAAAGCCACTTCTTAGCTAAATCCTTAAGTGCAAACGGTATGAACCGTAACCTAACAGCATCCTCAGACAGTTGGGAAATCCTCATCATTTGGCATACCTCTTCAAACTCACGAATAAAGAGGTACGCGTCCTCAGACTCAAGACCATGGAATCGGGGAAGTGTACTAATGAATTGCGGTTTCAGCTCGAAGTGATTTCCATTTGGTTCGGGGAGAAGAATGCAAGATGGAAGGGAGGTGCGAATCGGATAGAATCGATCTTGAAGTGAGACGTTGTTTTCCATAATGTGAAGTGGTTGTGTAAGTGCAAGTGTAGAAAGTCTATCAAGTCTTGCAGAATTTGGATCACGAAACCACTCTCGCATATACAATCACAAACAACGTGCACCGATCACACCAGCGAAAAAGAAAAATAACAAACAATTAAAAAGAAAAATCAATCCAAGCTTCTAGGATTCCTGGACCTAGACGACTCCTAACAGATTAGACCGTCCAAAGGAGGTTTAGTGTAGACGTTGACTATAAGCGAATCAGCCAGGGAAGGGCAAGGTTGGTGGGAGATTTTCCGTCAGAGACGTTCCTTAATTAAGTAACCAACAACCTTCGGGCTTTCGGCCCTCAATCCCTTTCCTAGACACTGATTTTACAAAAGTCAATTTTCAACACTTTTCCCCTTAGGAAAATCTCCTAAGTGAGTCTGAGATGTCCCTAGGGCCAACGTCTATCAAATTTTATTTACAAGCTTGGGATTGTGAGTGCGTGGGAAAATGATTTTCGGGCTAAGGAAAGGGTAATGAACTCCCCACCTTATCTTTTTTATGGGTTATGCCCTTAGAATTGATTTGTGCAAGTGTACGATATCAACAAACAAGGTTCACTCAAAGCGTAATTAAATCAAACAAAGAGTGAGTCCTAGTCTAGATGCAATGCACACGTACCTTGCCTCCAGCACTCTTCAATAGTAAAAGTAAAGGAATTGAAAGACACATGCCTAGAATGCAAATGTCTAAACAATTTTTAACGTTAACAACCAATTTTTTACTGTAGATTATTAAGCAGGAGTATGATGAAGAATACAGGAAAAAATTATTGCAGCAGATGTATTTTGCAGAGAAGCAAGCCCTGCAGAAATTAGGTCAGTAGTGATCTCCTCTTTGCCGCAGATCTGCGGCTTTTGCCGCGATTCTGCAGCAATTTGGAGGGATCCTGGTCTCTGCTTTCGAGAGCAGAGGCCCAGGTCCACTTGTATGTCACTGCAATGTAAAGTTTTCTGTTTCTTCAACCTGTAACCTGCAACAGAGAAGAAGATTCGTTTAATTCTTCACTTTAATGAAAATCCGTTGCTCTCCCCGGCAACGGCGCCAAAAATTTGATTGGGAAAGAGTTGTGTGGAATTTTAGCACAAATATTATGTAAAATGAGAAGGTTTAGAAACAACCTCAAGTGCTTTTGATTACTCCACAAATGTATGAAAGATGATTAATATACCCTTTCCTATCTCCGTTATAGCATAGAGCTATACCGAGTCGATTCTCAGGGAGAGCTAGCGATGGAAGCGTTACGGATCGAAGTGAAGATGTAAAACGAAGATTCTTCTATGCTTAAAAGAATAAAGAATCAAATGAAAAAGAAAATAAAGAATGGATGGATATGTTCATGATGAAAGTGAAAAGAAATCAAGAAGAGGTTTGCTTTGGTATTCACACTAAAAAGAAAAGAAAACTTTGAAAAGACTTTGAATAAAAGAAAACCATGACTAGCTAACCTTACTACCTTGCTAAAGACTTACTAAACTCCGTGATAGTGAATGCGTGCCTCATGTTGATTCATCGGCATAGATTTGTCTTGCGTGTTGGTCTAATTACCTTCCCACTTGGATGACGGGAGCTCATTCTTGGACTTGTCTTGTAGCCTCCATAGATGTCATAGGCCTACAAGTTAGACTTTCAATAATGGAATCAAAAGAGCTACACTCAAGGGATGCAAATGAAGAACATACAACATTCAATAATGGACTTAAAGAAGTTGTACATCAAATAGCATATTGGTGATCCATCTCCATGTTCCATCAAGGCACTTGTTCAAAGACAAGGCTCTATATGAGGCACACATGAATCATATGGAGAGTTACAACAAGATACTTGCCAAGTAATGAAAGAAACCCATCGGAGAAGAGAAGATCATACACTTGCAAGATGAAATAAAGCAATCACCCATGAGTTAGTGAAGATAGCAAGGCTAGTGGTTAGCTAGTACATGGAGAAAGAATTAGCTACTACTAGCCATTAAAAAAGCAAAACAAAGCATGAAGTAAAAATGCAAGAAAGTAAAGAAAGCAAGTAAAGAAAGCAAGTAAACTAGAACCAAGCTCAAGTATAGGAAGGAGAATGGATGAATCCTTGTTGCTTCAAGTTGTCACACCTTGATTACACAAGCTCTCTCTCTCTCACAATCTCTCTCTTTTACAAAGTATCTAGGGAAGAAGAAGATCATAGAGAGCTACAAAAATCCTAGAGAAAAACAAAATTACAAAGCTTTACACTAATCTCTCTCTCTTCTCTGTTCAGTTTTTGGTCGCAGGTCCAAATGCAGTATTTATATGCACAGAGAGAACTCTCCAGAAGACGAACAGGTGGCCAAAATTTGGGATTGAATGGCCCAGATTTTGCGGTGGATCCGCGGCAAGGCGCGGCACTTTTGTGGCCGTTGGATCCCAAATTTTTGTTACAAGTTTGTTACAAGGTTGTTATCCACGTGGCTTTCTAGAATCTTCAGTTGTTACGCGGATCTCTCTGGATTCTGATTTTAAATTTGGGCTTTATCTTAATCTTGGATTTAATCCCTTTAATTATTGCTAATTAAAGTGATTATTGGGCTATCTCTCCATTAGAGTGTGAACCTGCAAATATATAGAGAAGATGAGTAAAAATCATATATTTATTTGCAATATGCATGGGGATTATGTGGTAAAATATGCAATATTGTGTATCAATCAGTCACCGGCAAGGAGCCCCTCCCAACTCCAGCCACCTCTCCCTATCACCAACACTGACACCAACATCAACCACCACCTCCATCTCCTTCCTCCTCAAATCCACCACCATCTCCACCTTCTTCTTGTTCTTCAAATTAACCACCGCCACCATCTTCTCCACTCCACCCCCACAACACCCTACTCCTCTTCCCATCTCCTCTAATTTCTTTACCACCACCCAAAATCACCACCAAAATCACAATCTGCATCACCATCACTACTCTTCTCTACCTCCAAACCCAATAACTCTACCTTTCCCCTCTTTTGGGGTGGCCGGTGCCACCCCACGGCCGGCGCGGTGCCGGCGGCCGTGCGTGGCCAGGGGGCCACCCTGGCCCCCGTCATCTCTCTCTTCTCTCTCCTCTCTCCCCCATCTCTCTCTTATCTCTCTCTAGTTCTCTCTCCCTCTCTTTCACTGTCCTCTCTCTCTGCTGTAGTCTTTCTCTATTTCTGGCTCTCTCACCAGTCTCTCTCTAGCCGTCCCCTCTCTCTCCAGTTCTCTCTCTAGCCGTCCTCTCTCTCTATAGTTTCTCTCTCTTTTCAGCTCTCTCTCCTATTCTCATTTTCTCTCTAAACCCTTTTTCTCTCTCTAAACCCCTCTTTCTCTCTCTAAATTTCTCTTTCTAGGTCTTTCTCTCTAACTCTTTCTCTTTCTTCTCTCTCTCCTCGTCTTCTTTTCTCTCTAAATATTATATATATATTTATTTATATTTTATGGTGCGTGCGCTAGTTCCTGGGATTCCAGAGTTTTTAACTTTTTTGAAGATTTAGGCGATTTTCCTCGCCTTGATTTCGGTGTTCTCAATTCGTCAAGTCGAAGTGTATTTATTTCGATTAAATGTACTTTGTATTAGGCGGTGCCCCTGTATTTGTATGTGGCCAAGTGCCCGTAATTGTACTTGTATATGCTTGTGAGAATGCTTGTTCTAGGGTAGTTTACTTGTCACATATATACGATACGTGTGATGTATTTTTTTACTGCCTTATACCATGCGTGGCCGACCCTTCATGGTCGTTAGCCTCCAGGCTCCCTAATTAGCTGATCGTACACATATTTTACATTCTTTTCATTGCACTCCGACATTTATCGTGTAATAAATCTGCTAATTTTCTTGTCTTAAATGTCTATTTTGCAGAAGATAATCATGAAAAGAAAGAGGATTAAACAAAATAAATATCAGTTAAAATCAAATTAACTAGATCTATTTGGTTAGCTGATGATGATCCCAGATCTAGTTAAAACAAATCAAGGATTGGAGAAAAATGTTCAGATGAAGAACAGAGCAAATCAGAAAGATAACACCAAATGAAAACTGGTAAAATTCAGATTTTTTATAAATCCATTTTGGTTAGCTAAAAATCAACTGAGGATAACGTCATATATAGAGTCCAATTCAAAATCTAAAGGAATAAATGGATAGAAAAAAGATCAACAGATGAGATGAAGTAATTTTGACTCAGATTCTGATAGTATATTTTTAGTATTTGAATCATAAATTTTTCTACCGACACTCAAATCTGATGATTCAAGATGATCCAGAAAGAAGACTTAAAGGGCTAAAACTTTTAAGTTGATCACTATTTCTAATTTTATCATTTGATAAGTTATATTCAGTAATCAACACGCCAATAAGTTACAGATCAGAACTGAATATCCACATCAAATCAAGTTTGAAGATAAGGGGAGAATTTAAATTCAGAAATAGCTAACTCTCTCTATCTTTTAACTCATTTCCTTATCCATTTCTATACTATAAATACTCCACACATTAGGGGCAGAAAAAGGATGAAGCATAGATATATTCTTAGGCCAGTTTTTCATTCTTTTTAGTGTAGGTTTTTCTTTTTTCTTTTATGTAATTTTTGCTTTTCTTTATGTAACTGAGAGGAGAGACAAGTTACATGGAGGAATAAGAGCAAGTTTGTACTGAGAGTGACACCGGTGTAAGTAAGTCTTTTCTTTCATTGTTATATGAATCGAATTGAAGATTTTTTTCTTCTTTACTCTTGTTTTTGTTTACTTTCCTCTGATGTGTTTGCAATCCAAGTGAATCTGATAGCCTCGAGACTGCTTCACCATTACAAGTGCCCTTATGGCCTATGGTGATGAACAACCATTCTTTTTTCAGTTTAGCTTGCCCTTTTATTCATAGTATAGACCAGGAATGGGGAAGATCCTACATGCCATGCTTGATCGCCTTCAAAGACTAGGTAAGTCATAGCTACCGATCCAAGATATATGAGTACTGAAGAGGCAAGTAATTTTTAATTTCTTTCTTTTAATCCTTTAGTTTAGATCACCACAATCTCCCAACTGTTTTATTCACTCTTTTTATTTATTTCTTTAACTTAGTTTTCTATTTTTCAAAATCATCATCTCTTTCATCTACCACTTTCACAGTCTAACATAACTTTTTTTTTAAAGAACAAAAGAAGAACTTTAACCATTCTTTGTAACCTAAAAGAGAACTTACAAAAAACATCCATCGCTAGTCCCTCCTTGTGGATCACTGATTAGTCTACAATTTTGCATTATTATATCGCATTTTTTCACTGATTTATGATAAAATGTCGGTCTAACCGTGTTTTGGCCTCTCTTGTAGATAATCAAAATAAGGAGGGCAAATGGGTAATAAGAGCTTAATTAAACCCATTTTAGTGTAATTAAATCTACAATTCTTGGAGGCCAAGTAAGGGATCTTCTAGATGATACATCGAACCTAGACCCTTGTGCACGTCAGACGAATATCCGGCCAAAAATACCAAAAAACGAATATACCAAGAAAGTCCTAGAAGCGACGGGGACGTGCTCGCCAAAACCTGGGACTTATGTCCCCGGTATTATCACAGAAACGCGGTAATAGTCGCGTTTCCGTGGCAAGATGGTGGAGCCATGCGTCAATTTTCGACGCGTGGCCCCGTCTTGTCTTCTAGAAGGCCCCTTTGCCGATAAATACCTCTGTAGAGGCCCGAAACGCAAGCAGTTTTTGATTTTAGGTTAGGGTTTCTATCTTTATGTAGTATAGTGTAGGTGTTCTTCTTTTCTTTTATTTTGTATTTTCATTTTATTTTTAGATCTTGTAGTAGGGCTGAGAGATTCAGAGAGAGATAGAGAGGAATTGATGTAATAGATGGTGACAATCTATGTAAAGGTGCCTCCTTTCTTCTCCAATATAATCTTCTCCATCTTCTACATGATGCTTAGCTAATTTCTTCTTCTTATGATAATCTAACTACTAACTACTAGCCATCTAACCACTTACTTGATAATTCATATGAATCTAATAGCCTCTACAAGGCCTTGCTCTTGCAAGAGTCATTGATGGCTCATGATGATGGATTCTAACATTTTAACATTTCTAACACCTAACCCACTAACTTGCTAACTTACAATGTCTTCTTTATTTCATGCTCACCTCTAACTGGTTTTGATGATTTAATAGTAGCTTGAAACTTGTTATGTGGTATGGATGTGTTGTTTGAATGTAGAAGGACAATCTTATTGGCCATGCTCAATATATCGTCTCTTGAAGCCAAGGACTAGTGATGGCCGAGGATCCATGTGACGCAACTATCACTAAGAGGTTAGCATGGTTAGTGGAGCAATTATTAGTTAGTAGCCATGAGTTTTCTTTTATCTTATTTTAAAAATTATTTTCAAACTCTTTTATCATTGTTTCTATCAATGTCTTCATCACTTTCTTAGTTCACCTTCGCTCCATCTTCTTTTCTATTTTATTTTTCAAACCACTTCTCTTTTATTTTCACATCATTTTTCATCGTCTCTCCACCTACCACATGCTTGATTTTCTTTCTTTCCTTTTTTCTAATTCTTTTAAACAAAGAAGACTAGTTAACATCCGACATGAATAAAAACTGTTAATGCTTCTATCGCCTCCCGTCCCTGTGGATTCGACCTGTTCAGCCAATGCTTTAACGGAAGTATCGAGCGAACATTAGCACATACAAACTTTTCTTTGACTTCATAAAACACAGGTTTTCGAGTGCTAGTTCCACCCCGATCAGATTTTTGGCGCCGTTGCCGGGGACGGGAATGGTTTTGATTTCATGTTTTTGTTAACATTGTCTTCTCGGTTTTAGTGTGCGGGTCAAAGTTTATAGGAACTGAATATTGCAGAACAACCATTAGCACTGTAGCTCCCTGCTCTAGAAAGCAGGGGCCCAGATTCCAAAGTAACGCCACGCAAATGTGACTTTAGCCGCGCGTCTGCGGCCAATTTGTAGTATTTGTGTATCTTGTTGTGCTGGAATGTGTATATTGTAATAGCTAGTGGATTTGTGCTTCTATTTTTCTGCTTTGATTACCTACACACCGCAATAAACTAAAGAACTAAAATACAATATTTGGACGCTTTTAAAATGGTTTAGACATTTGCATTTAGGCACGTGTCAATTTAATTCCAATATATTGTATTTTGTTTTGTTGTTGTGATCTGGATTTAGGTATACATATGGCATTGCGCATAGCATAGGATAAGCACGTGAGGGATTTATCGCTTTATGTTATCTTCTTCTCTATATTGCACACTTGCACGAATTGAAATTAGAGCAAAACCCATAAAAGATAAGGTGGGGATTTCATCACCCTTCCTTAGCCCAAAAATCACCTCTCCACTCACACAACCCAAGCCCTAATAAAAATTGATAGGCATTGGCCCCTAGGAACATCTCGGACTCATTAAGAGATTGACCAAGGGTGGAACCTGTTTTGAATCTTACTCTTGTGAAATCAGTGTCTAAGATTGGGGATTAAGAGGTTACGCCTCGAAGATACCGTGGTTTGGCGTGATTAAGGCCCATTGCTTACGCACGGATACCTCCCACCATATTTTTTCCCTACCTGGCCTATTAGCTTGTGGTCGGATTCAAGCAACAACCTCCCCCGGGTAATCGACCAGTTAGGAGTCGTCTAGGTCTAGGTCAACCTTAATATAGGCTTGGTTTTGATTTTTTCTTTTCTTTTTATTTGTTGTTTGTTCTTTCTTTTTTGTTTATCATTGTTTGTGAAATGGAATTCAACAATAACAATTCTTTCAATCATAATATGAATTCATACTTCACACTGACCCTATTTATTTTGGATAATTTTAACCCGATTTTTCACAATATGAACCAACTAAATACACCGGGTTGGACTTATCCTAATCAATACAACCCATACCCACAATCTTATGACTATAATTTCTAAAATAATTTCAACTATTCACAGAGTCAATGGGGATTCACCTTCCCTGAGTTAAATTTTCAACCTCCTTGTCTACCGTATCCACCTTGTCCACAAATCTCACAACATTCATTCTCCGATTTCACTTTCTATACTCCTTTTCTTGAACCACCAATTGAAGAAAAATCTGAGCTAGAAAAGAGTATAGAAGCCAACTTGCAAGATGCTGAGCGATAATATCAGAAAATGTTGGCTTCTCCAATTCCACAATATTTTCAAGAGTCTTACTCAGTTCCACCTCCTCATAATGAACAACCATCTGCCCTAGAAACGAGTAAAGAACTCTTGTGTGAGTCCAAGCTTCAATCTCCAAACATGTTAGACTCATAATCTTCACTATTTTTACAAAACAAAGATTCTTGTGCTCCATTTCTGGACCATTTACTTGAAGAAAAATTAAGTCTAGAAATGAGTATAGAAATCTTGCAGGAGTTTGTGTTACAATTTCAAAAATCTTCTTCTCAGTCTATTGATAGGTTGGAAACACAATTGAGTAAATTGGTCAACATTTATAAGAATAAAGAAACTCTCTCTTCTCCACTTTTGACCAATTCAAATATCTCTAACTCTATCAATTTGACCCATGGCTCTTGTTTTGGAAACCAAGATTCCTAATTCCTTTTCTATAACAACCACTTGAAGATACATCACATCTAGAAAAGAGTATATAAATCTTACAGGAGTTCCAACTACAATTTCAAAAACCTTCTGCCCAGTCTATCAATAGGTTGGAAACACAATTGAGTCAATTGGTTAGCATTTATAGGAATGAGGAAACTATATCTTATCAACCTTTGACCAATTCAGCTATCTCTAACTCTATTGATCTAACACAGGACTCTTGTCATTTTGGACACCAAGATTCAATTTCAGCACACCCATCTAAACTTGTCTAAACTTTAAATGTTAAAAATCCCATTGACATTTTGACAAGTTATCCTTTTCCTGAAATTGAACTTGAGCATGAATATGATCTTGAACTTCAACTTGGTAATTCAATTTCACTTCCTGATTCAATATTGACTGAGGTGCTTTTACCTGAATTCAGGCCTTTTTCCGAGTCAATATTGGATCCAGTGCCAGTCCATTGTGAAATTGAATCATTAATCTTTTATGATCATCATATTGAACTTGACTAATTTCATACTTTTGAAAGTCCCATTGATAAATTGGCAAATTCTCATTTTTATGGAATTGAACTCAATAAGGAATGTGATTTTAATCCTCAAATTTGTGATCCAGTTCAAATTCCTGAATCAATATTGACTCCTATTTTGTTACCCACTTTGAGCAACATTGTGAGTCAGTTTTGATTCCCATAACTGTCATTCTTGAACTTGAATCACTAATCTTAGATAGTCACATTCTATTGTGGGGAAATGAATGTGGACTTGAGTTTTAACTTCTTAATTTGAACCCACTTCCTGAACAATTATTGACTCCTAAACCTTTACTTGACTTAAGTCAAATTCCTGAGTCAGTAGTTGTTTCTATGCTTCTTGAGTCCAAATCAATCACTCCATTATAGGACAAGGGTCTTGATAAATTTGACTCTGAAATTATTTTACAAATTTGGAAATTAGATGGGGTAAAATTCTTAATAAAAATCATACATATATACATCATTCTAGTGGGTTGTATTTTAGAGGTCTCTGGTGGGTTCCTCCGGATTTCACGCACATTTGATTGGGCCGCATTTCGTGGACCAATCAGACCACCACCGGAACCAACACCTTAAGGTGATTTTTTTCCTTTCCTCTCTGTTTGTTTCATGCATATATATATTCACGATGCATTAAGGATAATGCATGAGATAAGTGTGGGGGAGGGTTTACTAACATAGAGTTTTTTAGATTTTCTTTCTTTTACACTTCTTTTAGGATACTTCTAGAAATCATCCCTTTTGTATAGGATATTTTCTCTTTCTTTAAAACTTTTTGAAATAAGAGACAAAGTTTTCATCTATTTTAAAGAAAATTAAAATGACCTTAGAAATTAAGGAAGCCTTAAATTATGGTATCTTAAACCAAGTCGAAATAATGGATCTTGCTCAAAATTATAGGATAAGTAAAATAAATTAGAGAGAAAATTTTATCTTGAATTTTTTGCCTTAGATAGTATGCACTTCACACTTACATATTTTTAGGATAGAAACAAAGACCTAAAATGCCATAAAGTAAATAAAAAGAAAAAAAAATATATATATGATATACATGAAAGAAAAAAAATCACTTATTAAGCTGGATAATTATACCTCAAGAAGTATGATTATTCACACCTAAAGGTGGTAATAAAGAACAAATAATTCCTCTTAGTTTTGTGGCCTTGTTTACTCGAGTGCTTAAACCCTAGGAATGTTTTCTCATCTGGTGCCCTAAGATCGTCTGGTTTGGGAGTCATCGGATAAAGGCACGCTACATGGGTGAACTAGAAAGCCTAATGAAACTAAGGGAAGAAAAAAAAAGGAAGAAAAAGAAAATATATATATATATAAAATGGCTTGATGGTTGGAGTTGAAATCCTAGAAATCTTCACTATCACAAAGTGCATATTATCTAGGTTTTATGAAGGATAAAATATTCAATCCAATTTTGAATTCTTACCTTAATTTGAAGAAAAGATCTTGCATATAGACTAAGTTTAAGGAAGACTAAATTTTAGTGGACTTATGACCTTAGATCGCTTATTTTTTTGCAAAAATATTTCGTAAACTTGTCTTTCTTTCAAAATGTAATTTCAAAATACTAACATTCATCTTCTTTCTTTATGGATTTTGTGGGTGCAATCCACTGAAAACCCTCAGGAGACAAAACTCCTTCTCAAGGGGTAACCTTGAGGTTTAACGGCTTGTTGCACACGCTCAGTGCAATCGCGTCACCTGCGAAAATGGTGTAATAACATGTATAGTATAATTTTTCTTTTCTTGTTTTGCTCGGGACGAGCAAATGATAAGTGTGGGGGTGTGATTAGTCTACAATTCTGCATTATTATATCACATTTTCTCACTGATTTATGAATAAAATGTCAGTTTAAACCGTGTTTTGGTCTCTCCTGCAGATAATCAAGACAAGGAGAGCAAATGGGCAATAAGAGCTTAATTAAACACATTTTAGGGTAATCAAATCCGCAATTGTTGAAGGTCAAGTAAGGGATCTTCTAGATGATACATCGAACCTAGACCCTTGTGCATGTCAGATGAATATCTGGCCAAAAATACCAAAAACAGAATATACTAAGAAAGTCCTAGAAGCGACAGGGACGTGCTCGCCAAAACAAGGGACTTATGTCCCTGGTATTGTCACAGAAACGCGGCAATAGCCGCGTTTCCGCGCAAGATGGTGGAGCCACGCGTCAATTTTCGACGCGTGGCCCCGTCTCGTCTTCTAGAAGGCTCATTGGCCTATAAATACCTCTGTAGAGGCCTGAAACGCAAGTAGTTTTTGATTTTAGGTTAGGGTTTCTATCTTTAGTGTAGTGTAGTGTAGGTGTTCTTCTTTTCTTTTATTTTGTATTTTAATTTCGTTTTTAGATCTTGTAGTAAGGCTGAGAGATTCAGAGAGAGATAGAGAGGGATTGATGTAATGATGATGACAATCTATATAAAGGTGCCTCCTTTCTTCTCCATTATAATCTTCTCCATCTTCTATATAATGCTTAGCTAATTTCTTCTTCTCATGGCAATCTAACTACTAACCATCTAACCATCTAACTATACTTGATAATCCACATGAATCTAATAGCCTCTACAAGGTCTTACTCGTCCAAGAGCCATTGATGGCTCATGATGATATATTCTAGCATTCTAACATTTCTAACACCTAACCCACTAACTTGCTAACTTGCAATGTCTTCTTTATGTCATGCTCACCTCTAACTGGTTTTGATGATTTAATAGTAGCTTGCAACTTGTTATGTGGTATGGATGTGTTATTTGAATGTAGAAGAACAATCTTATGGGCCATGCTCTGTATCGTCTCTTGAAGCCAAGGACTAGTGATGGCTGAGGATCCATGTGAGACAACTATCACTAAGAGGTTAGCATGGTTAGTGGAATAATTAGTAATTAGTAGCCATGAATTTTTCTTTTAGCTTATTTTGAAAATTATTTCCAAACTTTTTTATCATTTTTTCTATCAACGTCTTCACCACTTTCTTAGTTCACCTTTGTTACATCTTTATTTTATTTTCCAAACCACTTCTCTTTTGTTTTCACATCGTTTTTCATCGTCTCTCCACCTACCACATGCTTGATTTTCTTTTATTTCCTTTTTTCTAATTCTTTTAAACAAAGAAGACTTGTTAACATCCGACGTGAATAAAAACTGTTAATGCTTCTACCGCCTCCCGTCCCTGTGGATTCGACCCGTTGAGCCAATGCTATAACGGAAGTATCGAGGGAACATTAGCACATACAAGCTTTTCATTAACTTTATAAAACACAAGTTTTCGAGTGCTAGTTCCGCCCCGATCAATCACGACCCGTATAGCCACTTGTTATTGCGGTAGCATTGAGTACCTTACACGTTTCAATCTTAATTTCTAAACTAGATTTTCTTTGTGCAGGTTCCAACTCAATCAGATTTTGGTGCCGTAGCCGGGGAAGGATGGTAAATTCTCTATTAAAATTTACATTTTTGGCTAACTTTCTTCTTTGTTCTTGGTGTGCAGTGATAGATATCAAGGAAATTTTTGCTGCAGTGGACATATAAGTGGCCCTGGACTCTACTCAAGAAAGCAGGGCACAGAAGCCTTCAAATTTGCTACATGCTAGTGGCAATCTGAGTGAACTACTAACCTGTATTTTTGTAGGTTGGCTGAATTGTAAAGCTAAATTTCTATAGTTATTTATTTTCTTGTTTAGCTCACTGTACATACTTTCTAATCTCAACAGTAAATTGATGTTTGTTAATTGCTAAAAATGGTTTAGACTTTGCATTTAGACATGTGTCTAATTCGTTTATTTTTATATTACTGTTGAAGAGTGCTGGAGCAAAGGTACGAGTGCATGACATATAATATAGGAACACTTTTGAATTGTTTACATTATTTAAGTGTTGCTTTTCATGTACACATTGTACTAAATTGATTTAGGGCTTGTCCTAGAAACAAGATAAGGTGGGGAAGTCATTACCCTCCCTTAGCCCATAAACAATCTCCTCACTTACTAACCCAAGCCTAACTAAAACTGAGTAGATGTTGGCTCTAGGGACATCTCGGACTCATATAGGAGACTAATCTAAGGGAAAAGTTGATTAGAATTTGACTCTTGCTAAATCGGTGTCTAAGGTTAGAGATTAAGGGGCGAAACTCCGAAGGTTGGTGGTTTGGCATAATTAGGCCCGTTGCTTAGGCACGAATACCTCCCACTGATCTTGCCCCTACCTGGCCTATTAATTTGTGGTCAGATTCGGTAATAGACTCGCCGTGGACAGTCTAACCAGTTAGGAGTCGTCTAGGTCTAAGGTCTACCCTAACTTAGGTTAGATTTTTTTTCTTTTATATATTTGCTTATTTGTTTGTTTTCTTTGTTTATGTTTGACATTTCTTGTGTGATATGGCTTATAACAATAATTTTCTAATTTTAATGGTAATCTATGTTACACCCGACCTCTTTTTCGGATATTACCAACCCGGTATATTATAACTTTAACCAACCTAGTGTGCCGGATTGGTCTTATCCGAATCATTACACGCCCCTGTCCCAATATTATGAACAAGACTGAAATAATCATCACTACTCTTCACAGAGTCAAGGTGAAATGACTCCCCCGAGTTATATTATCAACCACCTCACCAACATCCAGCTTCATATACTCCTTCTCTCAAACAACCATTAGAAGAATCAATTGACTGGAAAAAGAGGATGGAATCCTTAGACGAGCTTGAGCGACGAATTCAAATTTTAGAAGACTCAAATCTTAACCGCCAAAATTTTCAAATCACAGATCCTTACTCTATTTTTTAAGAAGAACATGCCGACTTAGAAAAGAGTATGGACTCCATGATTCAATGCCAAAGTAATCCACTAGATATGATAGAAGCAATACTTAGTAGATTGGAAAACATGCGTAGGAATAAGAAAACTCTCCCTACCAAATCTTTGACTACTCTCGATACTTCTAGCCATATTGATGAAAACCAAGAATCATAGTATCTTAAAAACTTTGACCAAGATTCAATTTCACCACAAAATCTTAAACTTGACCAATATCAACCCATTAACGAAGTGGCAATTTTTTTTAATGAGATTGAACTTGATTATGAATGTGACCCCGATCCCCAACTTTGTAATTCAGTTTCCATCTTCGAATCTATGTTGACTCTGGTATTCTTACCAAATTTGAACCAATTTCCAGAGCCAACATTTATTCTTGTACCCATATATCTAGAAATGGAATCACCAATTTTGGATAGTCACATTCCATTGATGAGAAAAGAATGTGAATTTCAATTCTTAAATTTGGACTAAATACTTGAACCAAAACTGACTCTCGAACCCAAAGTTGATTTTGCCGAGTTAGTATTAGTTCCTGAACCTATCAATCTTGAGTCCAAGTTAACCATTACACCAAATCACACTCTTTTGATGGACATAGGTATAGACCATGATGACTCCATGATGATTTTTCAAGACGTGTCATGTAAAGAGAGTAAGTTTCATGATAGGATCTTTCATGATCTTATTCATATTGGGGACTGTAAATATGTTAATAGAACAGAGGTTAATAAAGGTGGGTTCAGTGAACCACCATATTATCTTGATTGGGTAGCAACGCTTGACCCAATCAGACCATCGCCGGAACCACCACCATAAGGTAATATTTTCCTTCCCTTTCTTAATTTTCATGCATCTATGCATTAATTCATACATTAAGGACAATACATGAGATAGGTGTAGGGGAGGGTTCTAACATAACTTCGATTTTCCTTTTATTATTAAAAAAATATTGTTAACTTTTCTTTACTTTTAAAAACTTTCTGAAAATAGAAACAATATTTTGACATATTTTTTGTAAGAAATTAAGTCAATTTTAAGGAAAAGGAGAATCATAATTAGGATTTCTTATACATGGTCGAAATAAGATTATTTGTTTGATTTTCAAGGTTAGGAAGAAAATTTAAAAAAGTAATTTAGTCTTCATTTTTACCTTGATGATATATTCAAGCTTTATACACTTACACGCTTAGGGTTCAAAAACAAAGATTCTTATGTCTTATTAAAAAGGAAAAAAAGAAAAAGAAATATATATATATATTATATCAAAAAATCTCTGATCAAGCTGGGTATTTGTGCCTCATAAAGCATAAGTATTCACGCTTAAAAGTGGTTCATATAATAAAATCCTTAGTTTTGTGGCCTTTTTTGCTCGAGTTCTTAAGTCCTTTCGTTACATGGGCAGATTAGAAAGCCTAATAGAACTAAAGAATAATATCACCTAAAATTAAAAAATAAAAAAACAAAAGAAAAAAAGATAAGGCATAAGAGTTAGAGTTAAAGAATTCCGAGTCAAAATTTCACAGTCACAAGTTGCATATAATTTAGGGTAAAATGATAGACTAGATGAGAAATACAGCCTGACTCCTTACCTTAATTGATAACAAGTTTTTGAATAAAGACTAAGCTTAAGAATGAAAAATTCGGTTTTCTTATAACTTATAAATTACTTAATTCTTACAATAATACTTCAAATATTTTTCTTTTCAAAATGTGTTTTCAAAATACAAACACTTTATTTCTCTTTCTTTTTGAATTTTATGGGTGTAATCCATTGAAAACCCTCACGAGACAAAACTCGTCCTCTAGGGGGAACCAAGAGGTTTAACGGCTTGTTGCACATGCTCAGTGCAATCGCATAACCTGCAAAAGTGGGCTAATAATTTTTGGTTTAGTTTTGCTGTTTTGCTCGAGGATGAGCAAAAGATAGTTGTGGGGTGTGATTGTATACATATTTTGCATTCTTTTCATTACACTCCTACATTTATCGTGTAATAAATCTGCTAATTTTCTTGTCTCTGTCTATTTTGCAGAAGATAATCATGATGAGAAAGAAGATTAAACCAAATAAATATCAGTTAAAATCAAATTTAACTGGATCTATTTAGTTAGCTAAGGATTATCCCAGATCTAGTTAGAACAAATCAAGGATTGGGGCAAATGTTCAGCTTAAGATCAGAGCAATTCAGAAAGATAACACCAAATGAAAACAGGTAAAATTTGATTTTCTATAAAACCATTTTGGTTAGCTAAAAATCAACCGAGGATAACATTAAATACAGAGTCCAAATTCAAAATACAAAGGAATAAATGGATAGAAAGAATATCAACGGATAAGATGAAGCAATTTTGACTCAGATTCTGATTAGATATATTTTAGTATTTGAATCATAACTTTCTCTAACAAAACTCAAATCTGATGATTCAAGATGATCCAGAAAGAAGACTTAAAGGGTTACAACTCTTAAGTTGATCACTGTTTCTAATTTTATCATTTGATAAGTTATATTCAGTAATCAACATGCTAATAAGCTGCAGATTAGAACTTAATATCCATATCAAATCAAGTTTGGAGATAAGGGGAGGATTCAAATTCCAAAATAGCTAGCTCTTCCAATCTTTAATTTATTTCCTTATCCATTTATATGCTATAAATACTCCACACATCAGAGAAAGAAAAAGGATGAAGAAGAGATAGATTCTTAGGCCAGTTTTTCATTCTTTTTAGTGTAGGTTTTTATTTTTCCTTTATGTAATATTTACTTTTTTTTATGTAACTGAGAGGAGAGACGAGTTTCATGGAAGAATGAGAGCAAGCTTCTACTGAGGGTGACACCAGTGTAAGTAAGTCTTTTCTTTCATTGTTATTTGAATTGAATTGAAGCTTCTTTTTCTTTTTTACTCTTGTTTCCATTTACTTTCCTCTGATGTGTTTGCAATCCAAGTGAATTTGATAGCCTCGAGACTGCTTCGCCATTGCAAGTGCCCTTGATGGCCTATGCTAATGAACAACTATTTTTTGTTTGTTCAGCTTGCCTTTTTATTCATAGTGCAGATCGGGAATGGGTAAGATCCTACATGCCATGCTTGATCACCTTTAAAGACTAGATAAGTAATAGTTACCGATCTAAGGTATATCAGCACTGAAGAGGAAAGTAATTTTTAGTTTCTTTCTTTTAATCCTTTAGTTTAGATCACCACAATCTCCCACCTCTTTTATCACTTTTTTTTAATTTCTTTGTATAAATTCATTTTCCATTTCTTCACCTTCTCAATCTACCACTTTCTTCTTAACTTAACTGTAACATATTTCTCTTTTTCTTTTCAAGAAATAAAAGAAGAATTTTTATCTATTGATTGTAAATTAAAAGAGAACTTGCAAAAAAGCTTCCATCGCTAGTCCCTCCTTGTGGATCACGACCTGCATAGACACTTGCTATAACATTAGAATTGAGTAATTGTACTACCTACTATAAAGTTCAGAAATTCAATATTTTTGTATGCAGGTAAAGCCTCAATCATTGGCCTCCGGGCCCTATCAGCTTTCGACTTTCAACTTGGCCTCCGAGCCTTATCAGCCTTTGGGCTTTTCCACTCCACGGTAGTCTAGATATTATCACACTTGTATGTATGCTCGTGTGGTACTGACATCTTGTGCAGGGATTCTTGTACCGACTCTTGGTTTCTGCCCACTCCTGGGCTGGCTATCCAATGGTTCAAGGCCTATATCCTTATGGGTTTCGTGCTAGCTACTGAGAGTGCGCTTAGACCCCAAGTGTACTTTAGCCTTCGGGCTCTCACCCACTACTTCGCAAGAGAAGTGCACTCAGATCGTTAGGTTTATCAGCTCCTCCTGGTGGGCGTGCTAGCGCTCAGCGGTTTACAACTAGATTCGTCTAGGGAAGATGCTGCCAGATTTTCTACTCGCACTTTTAGCCGAGTCGTCCCGGTAACCTCGCCAGGCGCTCTAGTGTTAAACACTGTTTGCTGACTGTGCCTCCAGCCTGTTCATCTCCGCTTGATTGTGCTCAGCTATTACTCTATCACTTGTCATGTACATACTTGTTATGTTAACACTTGACATACACCTTCTGTATTACTTGACAACTAATGTGTTATCATCTGACACCCAACATGTTGCTACTTCTCCTTGTTATGACATGACTTTTCACCTAACTAATATTACACTCTTGTCATGACTTATCATTTATCACCTGCCTAATATCACCATCAGGTCATGCTATCATCTGACATCCTGCATGACATATTTGACTCTTATAATTATCACGATAACGGGAATAATGACCTGACATCTTGATTACATCTTGACATATTTCAGTACAAACCGTACTCCTGATACACATGTATTCTTGATATTCCTCACTTGTTCCTTCTCATTCCAGGAATCTAATAATTATCTAATAAACCATAAAATTAGACAACTTACGTCGGGTTAAGGTAAACTTGCGGATATCAATATATGTTCATGTTTACAGTGATATTAGATATGTTATGCAACTAAAACTTTCGGTCTGACCTGAGGGCCTCTAGGCGACTGAGGGGGTGTTGGCTCCCTCTTTCTTGGTACCATCTTGAAAAGGGCATTCTATAAGACCCTCCTGAAAGCCTTGCGGTAGGTTCCATCCTCTAGCAACGGAACATCCTGGGCCGTGGTCCCGGGTATGCACAGGAGCCACTATAAACATTGTCTGTTGGTTTTCAATAACAACCTTGCTTTACTCAGATGTGGATATATGTGTGCTGAAACGCTAGTTCACATATCTAGACATCTGGGTAAGATGAGTAATAATAATAATAAAAGATGCCAACTATGTATTCATTGTATGTTATGCCGTGTTTGCTTCCATCGGGTTTTACTTCAGATTTTCGGTTTTATGATTATTATATTAGAGTTGCTTACATCCTGCTTTGCCACTTGTGTTCTATTCCACCAGTCTCCTACTCTTATCTTATTATACCATACGTATTCCCTACTTGATATCACTTGCTGTATATTTACCTGGTCCTGCAAGCCTGTGCTCACGATACGGTTTTCAATGCATGTTTATGATTCAGATTTATCGATATACGAGTGTTTATCTATGAGCCATTTGGCATTAGCTTCACCACTCGCGGGGGCGTTCTAACTCCCCTAGATCCTCATGTTCAGGTCTCAGAGCTTGGAGCTTGAGGATTCTCCCAGTTGCTGAGCTAAGAAGTGCAGCGGTAGCATAGATCATCGGCAGACCGTCCAGAGCCCTATCCTTCTAGGCCCCATTGCGTCTCTCGAGTTTTCCTTCTATAAACTCGTGAACGCGTTTTGTACTTTTCATACCTGTACATCTCCTTGTATTCTCGTAATTGTGCCTATCAGTAATGTAATATTCTTGTAATATTGTGTCACATCTGGTGAAAACTTTGTAATTGTACTCATATGTTGGAATGTATAATGAACCACGTGTTTCTATACTCTAATTCTTACCTGTAGTGATGCTTAGCATATATACGTGAGGGTATTTCTGACCTGCGTATATACGTCGTAGTAACGTCTTCGTACCTGCGGGATCGGGGCGTTATAGGATGGTATAAGAACCTAGGCTGTCACATCCTCAGTACGTCTAGACGGCAAATTAATGATAAAGAAATTTTCAACTGGAATGCATGGATCCTGGTTATACAATCTAACTACAAGTACAGAGTTATCTATTCCTTCTTGATCATCCTTCCTTTGATTCCTAATTCCTTCCATTTTTTCACTGTTTTGATTTTTTGTAGCCTTTATACCAACTTAAGATATGAATAGACAAGAGAGGTAGCAGTTGGTTCTGAATAAAGCTATTATATGATCTCTTTGGCCAACTCTATGAAGCTCGAGTATTCTCAGGATTGATCCACGATTGGGTTATCTTTTAGAAGTCGATATTTAGGTTTTTCGACAGTTATTCTCTATTATTGGCTATATCTTTCAAAATGGTCAACACTAGGTATTCAAAATTCTTAATTATCTATCTTCTTTATTATGCTCAGTATTATCAGGGTTTTCTTTATCTTTGGTATTCTGGCTCATTCTTGGAATGATATTAAGTATGCAGTACAGCGGGAATTGTTTTGTAAAGTTGTGTTACCGGGTTAGTATTATTTGGCATTGTTCGAAGATTTATACAGCAGGAAGTGCAGAAGATGTCTATATTTGGATTATTGTTCAGTCAACTTGAGAGCCCTACCTGCAATGATTCATATCTTGATTGGTACAATTCCCGTCCATGTCCCTTTTGTGTTCATTTTACCCCTTATCAAAATTGCGAGGATGCAATTTTTGTAAGTTGGATGGAATGTATCACCATGCTCCCGGAATACGTACTTAGTTGCATATTCTAATTTTTTGATTGTATTTTTCAATTTACTTCCAATATTTATTTTGTATTATGAATTATTTATATAATCATTTTGCCTTGGACCTGGATTCATGGACTCAAAGTCAGCCCTAGTCTGAACTGGGGACCCGATCCTAGGGTATTATTCGATTGGTCTTTTTAGTACTCAAATTTGATTAATTTCAGTTTTAAACATCATTTTCCAATATTCTAGATTTTTCATGATTTTTTGGGATTTTCAGAATTAAATTCAAATTCTTCAAAACCGGTTCAACCAGTGCCGCTGACTGATTCTCAGATTTTTAATTTACAAACAAAGTTGAATTTTTAGAAATGGCTTTCTCATTCTATCTTAAAATCACATTTTCTATCTAAATATTTTTCTGATATTTTTCTGAATTTATCAAAATTCCACCGGATATGGGGTCGGCCAATATCGCTGGTTGATTCCAAGATTTTTAGTTTACAATCAGAATTTAATTTCAAAAATTTGCTTTTACATTGCTTTTTAGAATCATATTTTCTTTTTTCATGCATTTTCTGGAATTTTTCAGAATTTATCAAAATCCGGCCGAACCGGTATAGACCGGTATCGACGGTTAACTCCAGAATTTTTAATTTGAAAACGCGAATTTATTTCTGAAAACTGATTTTGTATTATTTCTCAAGGTGATGTTTTCTATCTCTGAGGATTTTTTGAGATTTTCTGGAACAGTCGATATTTTCTGACTTTAATTTAATATAATATTTTTGGAATCTTTCCTTTTCTTTCTTTCTTTCTTTCCTTCCTTTCTTTTTTTCTTTTCCCACCAACTTCATCAACCGCCCACTCCCCCTTCATTTAATCCCTCTCCCATCCATCACACCCTCTGTCCATCATTCTCCCTTTTTCTTTTTCTTTTTCATTATTTTTCTTTCTTCCTTCTCTTCTTCTTCTTCTTCTTCTCCATTTTTGGCTGATGCCCAAAGCAGCGCCCTATCCGGCGCCCCGGCCACCGTCGCTGGTGAGGAGCCCCTCCCAACTCCAACCACCTCTCCATATCACGAACAATAACAACAACATCAACCTCCACCTCCATCTCCTTTCTCCTCAAAACCACAACCATCTTCACTTTATTCTTCTTCTTCTTCAAATTAACAATCACCACCACCATCTTCTCCACTCCAACTCCACCCCCATAACACCCTACTCCTCCTCCTCCTCCCATCTCCTTCAATTTCTCCACCACCACCTAAAATCCCTACCAAATTCACAATCTCCATCACCACCATAACTCTTCTCCACCTCCAAACCCAAAAACTCCACCTTTTCCCTCTATTTTTGGGGTAGCCAGTGCCACCCGGGGTGGACGCTACCAGTGACTGTGCGCGGCCAAGGGGCCACCCTGGCCCCCTGTGCGCCTGCAGAGGAGGGGCGACAACCCTCTCTCTCTTTTCTCTCTCTTCTTTCCCATCTCTATTTCATCTTTCTCTTCAGTCTCTCTCCCCCTCACCGCCCTCTCTCTCTACTGCAGTCTCTCTCTATTTTTAGTTTCACTTTCTCTCTCCAGTTCTCTCATCTAGCCGTTCGCTTTCTCTCTCTGCGCGGTCCCCACCACTGTGGTCTCTTTTTTTCAGCTCTCTCTTTCCAATTATTATTCTCTCTCTAAGCTCTCTCTCTAGATTTTCTCTCTCTAAATTTTTCTTTCTAGGTCTTTCTCTCTAACTCTTTCTCTCTTCTTTTCTCCTTTTCTCTCTAAAAATTATATATAGTTATTTATATTTTATTATATTTTATGGCGCGTATGTAAGTTCCTTAGATTCCAGAGTTTTCAGTTTTTCTGGACATTTAGGCAAGTTTCCTCGCCTTGATTTGGGTGTCCCCGCTACGTCGGGTCTACGTGTATTTATTTCGTATTTAAATGTATTTTGTATTGGGCGGTGCCCCTGTATTTGTATGTGGCCAAGTGTCCATGATTGTACTTGTATATGCCTGTGACGAATGCTTGTACTAGGGTAGTTTACTTGTTGCATATATACCATGCATGTGATGTACTTTTTTACTGACTTATACCATACGTGGCCGACTCTTCGTGGTTGTTAGCCTCCGGGCATCCTACTTGGCCTCCGTGCCCTATCAGCTTTCAGACTTTCTACTTGGCCTCTGAGACCATCAACCTCCAGGTTTCTCCACTCCATGGTAATCTAGATATTATCACGCTTGTATATTGATTAGTCTCTAAAATTGTATATTTCATACCACATCTTCACATTTATTTAATATTAAATTTTGTTAATAATACCTTTTTTGCATATTTCTAGGTTCATGCCATGAAATGAAGATGAAGACCTAAAATCACCATTTAATTAGTGATTAAAATCCTATAATGAAAGCATTGACTTTGGAGGGTGGTTTCGTCAAACCATGGGCCCAAATTTGGAAACCTGCAAGTACAACTGACTGGGGAGCGATATGACAGCGCGTGGCAGGCGGCGCCGCGCGCGCGACCATGCTATGACCGCAGAAATACGACGATAGCCGCGTTTTCGTGGCTCTGTTGTGGAGCCACGCCCAAGATTTGACGCGCTGCTCCGTACCTGTACCCTGGTGCCCCAATTTGCCTATAAATACCGTGGGATTTTCAGAGCATAAGGAGGAGAAGTTTTGAGGAGTTTTTATTTAGTTATAGTGCAGTTTTAGAGTAGGTTCTTCTTCTTATGGTAGTTTAGGTTTGTTCTTCTTCTTCCTCGTCTTTGTATTTTCATTTCTTTTAGAACTTGTAATAGGAAAGAGAGTTGTACATAAGTGGAAAGTAAGAGAACTTATAATAGAAGGTAACAATCTACGAAAGGTGATCTCTTTATCTCTCCTTGTTTTCTTCTCTTTAACTCCTTTTACATGTTTAGTTAATTTTCTCTCATGGAAACATACTACTAACCTCTAACTTTCTAACTTCTTACTTGATAATCCACATGAATCTAATAATCTCTACTTGTCGTTACTCTTGCAAGAGCCATTATTGGCTCATGATGATGGATTCTAACACTCTAACATCCTAACTCTCTAACAAACTAACATTACTTTATTCCATGCTTACTCTTGTTTAGTTTTGATGGTTTAAGTGTATCTTTCACTTGTTTGTTGAGTTTGGATGTGATGAGTCATTGTATGGGTCATGCTTTAAAATGCTCTTGAACCAAGAACTAGTGATGGCCAAGGATACATGTGAGGCAACTATCACTAAGAGGTTAGCATGGTTAGTGAAGCCATTAGTAGTTAGTAACCATGGGTTTTCTTTCCCTTTTCACTTTGTTTTAGATATATCTCAAAAATCACAAATATCTTCTCTTTTATATTTCCCACTTCTTTGTGTTTCATCGTACTCTTCTCTTTTCATTTATTTGTTTTCTTTTCTTTTCACTCTTTAAAACATTGAAGAAACTTTAACACAAACATGAATATTCTGGTAAAGTTTCTATCGCTTCTCGTCCCTGTGGATTCGACCCGTCCAGCCTCTATGCTGTAACAGAAGTATCGAGGAAGGCAAAACATGCACTTTTAACTACTGATTTCAAATATACACTTTTCGTGCACAGTTTTCCCCTTGATCAAATTTAGGCACCGTTGCCGAAGATGGGAACGGTTTGATTTTACGTTTTTGTTAACTTTTCTTCTTTATTTTTTGGTGTGCAGGTTAAATTTTTAGCATTGCAGAAGTCCACACTTGCTTTTCTGCTTGTATAGTATTATATTCTTCTGCTACTTTTTGTTTATATTACCTGTGCACTATAATAATTTAAGAACTAAAGTGCTAGAATTAGATGCTTTAAAATGGTTCAAACATTTGCATCTAGGTACGTGTCGATTTCAATTCCAATATACTGTATTTTATTCTTGTTTTGTTGTGATCTTGACGGAGGTGTACATATTACATAGCATATAGTTAGAACAAACACGTGGGTGATTTACTCTCTTTGTGTGTTCATTCTTATATATATTGCACACTTGCATGAATTGAACTTAAGGGCAAAACACAATGCAACATAAGGTGGGAAAGTCATTACCCTTCCTTAACCCAAAAATCACCTCCCCACTCACACAACCCAAGCCTAAATAAAATTTGCTAGACGTTGGTCCCTAGAGACATCTCGAACTAATTTAAGAGATTAACCTAAGAGGGAAGTTGTTATAAGTTGACTCTTGTCCAATCAGTGTCTAATGTTGGGGATTGAGAGGCAAAACTTTGAAGAACAGTGATTTGGCATAATTAGGCCCGTTGCTCTGGCACAGATGCCTCTCACTGATCCTACCCCTACTTGGCGGATTAACTCGTAGTCAGATTCTGATAATGTACCCCCTGTGGACTTTCTAACAAGTTAGGAGTCCTTTATTGGCCCAGTGGCCTTCCACTCTAGTTTTGATGATGATTAACTCATGTAGTTATGTTTACTAATTATCTTGTGATGTTTAGTTTCAGATCATTAACCAAGATATTAGTTGGTGATTGCTTCAACAACATGGTTTGGAAGCTTTCACGTGGTGATTCCAGAGCCCGAGCATCAAGATCATATATATCACTCGTTGGAGTCTAGCTCGGTGGATCACGGAGTTTTGGATCGAGTCGACTTGAAGATGGAGATCGTCAAGAAGACTTAGGTATCCTAATTTAGTTTGTGTTTTAGATCCATATGTAAAGATTACATAGTGTGATATGCTCAAACACACACGATTCATTTTTTGGATTCGTTTTTTCGATTTTTGGTTTAACTGATATTGGTTTTCATGAATAGATAGTATCAATACAAGTTTACTCTGTTTAAGTGTATATTAGATATATTCTATATACATGTAAGCTTAATTTCCTAGACAAACTTATGTTGAGATGTCTATTCATGTGTTTTGTATTTTTAACAAAACATATTTTCATATTTAAAGTCAAAAACAATGATATGTATATGTTTCATGTATATTGGACCTATGTCCATATGCAACATGGTTTAAAATGCTTAAGTATCATGTTTTTGTATTTGATATGTTTTGGACAAAGTTTATTTGAAAATTCTAAGTTTGGAAAAATACGGGTTTTGGTTTTCGGTAATTTTTCCATCACACAAAAATGGTTCAATATGTTTGATATTTGTGTTGAAATTTTTAACACATGTTTGTATATCAATGTAAAATGATAAAACTATTTTTGTGGATTTTTAGAAGATTTATGAAAATTTTTAGAATATTTTTTAACAAGTTTTTCTGACCCAGATTTCTGCCTGACAGGCTCTGGCGGTCGACCGACCGGTCGACCGGACCCAGAGTCGGTCAGCCGGGACGGTCGACCGACATGCACAAGCTTGTGCACGTTGGCCAGGTTCAAGGCACGGTCGACCGAGCGGTCGACCGGCTAGAGAGCCTTGCTCTCTGGTTCTGGGCGGTCGACCGGCGGTCGACCGGCTTCTTCCAACGGTCAAAAATATGACCGTTGGCGGTCGACCGGCCGGCCGACCGCCAGCCGCCAGGACTGACAAACAGTCCCAGCAGCTAGTTTTTGATGAAGGGCTATTTAAGCCCCATTTCTTTGGGATTTTGGCAAGATTTTTCAGAGCAAAAATTTCCCTATTCTCTAGTTTTTAAAGCAACTTTTCAAAAGTGTTTAAAGAGCAAAAAGATCCATCTTATTTGTTTTAAAGTGTTTTGTTTTATTTCAAAGAAAATAGATTTTGGGAATTAGTTTCTTGATCTAAAAATCTATATCTGTTTGGTATTTTCCCAAGAGATTTTCTTTGATCAAAACACTTGTTTTCCACTTGAGCTATATCTCCTATCCTATTCTATTAGGATCTTTATTTGTGGGAAAAATTGAGTTTGTGGTCTTTTGTGAACACCTTGTTGTAAACCCTTCATTGTTGTATCCCTCTTTGGTAAAGGTTGATTTGGGTTGTTCGTTGCTCCCTCTTTGGTAGAGGTTGAGGTGTTGGTTTACTCCCTCTTGGTGAGGTGGAGTTGGTGTTGATTTGTGTCCCTCTTCGGTAGAGGTGGATTGTTGTTGTTTTGCCTCGGTGGAGGTTGTATTGGTTGAGAGAGGAGTTCGGTACTCCTAGTGGATTGGAAATCCTTCTCGGTGAAGGCGGGGATGTAGAGCTCAGTGCTCGAACCTCGGAACACATCTTTTTGTTTGCGTTTGATCCATTGACTCTTAACTCTCTCTCTCTCTCTCTCTCTCTTTACCTTTGTGCATAGCATCATTCATTTTGTCATATCTTATATGCTTGTGTTGTGCCTTACATTGATTCATATTGCTTATCCCTATATGCTTGGTTGTGTTTGCTTGTGTGCCTCACTTGTGCTTAACCACGAGATCTTCATATAGCACCTCAACTCTTATTCAGAGGAATCACGAGAAGTTAGTCCAGAGCCCTTCACGGGGAATTCGGCTACACTCGTTGGTTGCACTAAGGGTCTGTTTGGTTGTCGTAACTGGCCGTAATTCGTAGTTGTAATTGGTAAAGCCTTTTACAATTATAAATGAGTTACATGTATGTAAATTTTACGGTGTTTGGTTGGTAATATAAAATCGTAAAGTGGGAAAGTGTATTGTACTTTACGGTGTTTGGTTGTCGTAATGTATAAGTCGTAAGTGAAAAAGTTGACCACAAAATTAACTATTTGGTGATTTTAAAAGTTTTAATACTGCAAATAAATATTAAAAAAGTTAAATATTAAAATTTTTAATATTAATATAAAAAAATAATACAAATTTGTATGACCACAAAATTAACTGTAACTGGGCTGTAAGTGAGTGGTAACTGGGTTGCAAGTGAGTGTTAGTTGAGTTACGTAAGTCTTTTACGAATTACGGTCTAAACAAACGCTGTAGTTGTAACTGGGTAGTAAGTCATTTACGAATTACGGAGTTCTACGCGAAACAAACGGCCCCTAAGTGTAGTTGCAAATTAGTTTTAATTTTCGCATTTAGTTCATTAGATTAGCCGTACACCTATTCACCCCCCCTCTAGGTGTACTTACAATTGGTATCAAAGCCTACGCTCCTGATATTTGGTTTAACCACATAGGAGTGAGATCTTGGTTTGCTAATCTATCATTTGCATTTGCACCTTATTTGTTTGCACACACTCATGGATTGCTTGTCACCTCCCATGTTTGATGTTTCCAATATTGACACATGGAAATTTAGGATGTCCATGTATTTGAAAACCCTAGGCTTGCATGTTTTCCTTGCCGCTACCAAAAAATGCTATCTTGGTAACCACAATCATATAGGGACCAATACACTTGCCCTTGAGGCTATTAGAAGCACGCTTTCTAAAGAATATCTTTCTATTGTTTCTAACTATGATTCTGCCTTTGTAGTGTGGAACAAGTTGACTACCTCCAAGCTTCAATTGCCATTTCAACCAGAGGAGGAATCTAGCGGAGAATCCAAGTCACAATGCTTCATGGTCCAAGAGAATGACTCCCTTGAGGTATATTCGGAATCTCAACTAGATTTTGATGATGCTAGTTCTTCTAGTAATGAGCATGTTGATCCCAACACTTTAAATGAAGAACTTTCTATAGTTTGTGAAAAATTGATAGAAAAATATAACAAGTTGAAAAGAAGAGTTTTGAACTTAATAAAGAAAATAAGGATTTATGTTCAAAACTTGACATGGTTTTGCAAGAGAAAGTGGAGATTTCCAATGAGATGGATTCATTGAAATCAAGGCTTGACCTTGCTCTAAAAGAAAATGAATTTTTAAAATCTAAAAATGATTGTGAAATAATTTTGAAGAAAAATGAAAACTTGTCTTCAAAAGTTAATTTTGTTTTAGAAAATGATTCTTTAAAAATGAAAATTGCTTCCATTTCAAAGGACTTGGAAGTTTGTTTACAGAAAAATGAATCTTTGAAAAATAATATGGATTCACATGTTTGCCATGCTAGGATAGCTTCACCTAGTTCACCTATTGCATGCCACACTTCTTATTTAATTAAAAATGATATATCTATGCTTAAGAAGAATATGGATTGTTTGGGCTCCACTTTAGGCCATTGTGTTTTGAGTCATACACGTTTGGAATCTTTGTTTCGAAAGAAACAAGTTCCTATTATGCATGCACACCCTCCACGGCATACACATGCTACTCACGGTCACCACCATCACACCTTGTATGCTCATGTGTACACTTGTACACATTATGGACGTAAGGACCACCTTGCTAAATTTTGTTATGATAGAATACATGTTTCTAATTTAGCAACTAAATTTGTTTGGGTTAGAAAAGGTACTAACCCCCATGGACCCAAAGAGTGTGGGTACCAAAGACCACGCATATTGTATTTGATATAGGTGTGGGCTCTCGCATGACGTGAGAGTTATGGTGCCTTGAGGTGGATGCGTTCCGAACTTATGAGGACTATTTGGATGCATCACTTTCAGGGAAGTTTTGGTGGGAGTATCACCTTGGTTTGGAGAACTAGAGAGGTGCCCTCATCGGTTTTGGTATCGATCTCTAACTCCCGTTTATATTTACATGCTTTTCATGTTCATTGTTTATAGCATGTTTTGTTGTTTATTGATTATTATGACAATGCCATGATTATTAGACCATTGACATGTATGTATAGCTTTTGAGATCACCCATGCTTAATATGGATCATTCTTTGTGTTCTCGCATATGTTTAGCTATTATGTATATCATAGTTCTAATAACATGTGGATTTACATAATGATCATATCATGTTGATTTATGACTTGTTTTATGCTTCATGATTTGAATATATGTTTAAATGTTAGTTTTCATTAAGATTAGGATTTATACTTGTACATATAGTGGGCCATAAATAAATTTTTATATGTTTGAGCTTGAATGCTTATTTGTACCCATTAGATGTGCTAGCATAGTCTAGTTTCGATGATTCATGCATTTAACTTGTATTCCCTTGTTTTCTATATTTATATTTTTAACTTCATGTATATGTCCATCTTGTCTAAACTATTAATTATACATATACATCTTTTGAGCCACGTGCCTTAATGCATGTACATTTGTGGACTCGTTATGTTTTGGATATGTATGTATACTTTAGTTTATACTAGACATACATATGCCTTGAAGAAATCGAGTTTTGATGATTTTCATGTTTTGAGGAATATTGAGCTTGAATGTCTATTTTCATGATTATTTGTGTCACATAACACTTGTACACTCTCTTCATTTAAATGTTTCTCATGATTATGTTTTTCATGAGTATGTATGGGCTTTATGGACTTCGAGTGTTTAGTACCATGTGATTTACATGTACTTCATGAAATATAATTTTGTTTTATTCCTTGCTTGAAGGATTTCGTACTAGTTTAGAAGTTTTTCCATTTAACTAGTTCGTATTCTTTATTATGGTAGAGTTTTCAAACATACTATACTTTTCAAACCTATTTTTGAAAACCCCAACCTTCCTAGGGCGGTTGAATGGGAGACCATGCACATGTTTGCTTTATAGTGAAAATTATTTTAAACTTGAGCATGATTGGGTGGTAGGAAATATGAGATATACTCCTGATATTATTGTTGTTTCAATTGGTATCATTGGATTCTTTCAATTGGTATCAATATTGACATTTTTTGTATACTCATATATATTTTTATGTATGTATGCTTTCACTTCAAATTGTATCAATTTCGATTGGTATCTAATTTTTCATACATATATATGTTTATGCTAAAGCTTGAATTTTTAAATGACTATCATGTTTCAATTGATTAGTTTTCAATTGATATTTTAAACACAAGCTTATGCATCTTTTTAGTTGGTATTTCATAAAGGGGGAGAAAATTTGTATTTTTATCTTTCAATTGGTATTTTGTTTACCGTTGATTTCTACTCCCACACTTTATGATGAAAATTGATTTTATTTTGATATCATATGCTCTAAATGACAAATACTTACAATTGGTATCATTTTGTATCAAGATGTCTTTTTGAATACTTTCAATTGGTATCAAGATTTTATTTATTTTCTTAATTGGTATCAATGCCTTATTTACTTTCAAGTGGTATATGTTTACTTTCATTTGATATCTAAATGTACTACTTTGACACAATTTTAATTAGTATCAAATTTATTTTATTGAGAAAATTCGAAATAAGAAATAGGAAAAATGTTTTGATTTATATTGCCTATATACAAGGGGAGCTTAACATCTCTTCTACATATAGATTCATATTGTGTGTATCTTATATTGAGGAGCTTGACAACTCTTCTTTATGTAGTACACGTGTGTAGGGGGAGCTTCACATCTCCTCTTATACATTGCATATTATGTGTTATGTGTATTAGGGCTTGTCATCCTTTCTCCATGTAATGCATATATGTAGGGAAGTTAACTTAGCATCTTCCTCTTCATGAATGTATATCGCATATATCTATTTATTGATTTGTTTGTTTGACCCCTTAGTTAATCCTTTGTTTCGAACAAAAAAGGGGAGAAGAATTTATTGATTTGTTTTACTTTGACCCCTTGTTGATGATTGACAAAAGGGGGGAGAAGTATTTGGTATATATATGCATGTTTTTGGAAAAAGGAGTTATGTTTATGCATATATGTTTTGTGTTTGCGAATAGGAGAAATTTTTTTTTGATGTGTTTCATGTTCATCTCCATGCATTTGCATACATGTTCATGAGCCTTTATTGCATATTTATTATGTTTCTTCCTATGCATGAGTTAAGGGGGAGCTTCTTTGAAGCTTAACTTTAATCCATGCATATATAACTCCATGAGTTTTGTCATCATCAAAAGGGAGAGATTGTTGGCCCAGTGGCCTTCCACTCTAGTTTTGATGATGATTAACTCATGTAGTTATGTTTACTAATTATCTTGTGATGTTTAGTTTCAGATCATTAACCAAGATATTAGTTGGTGATTGCTTCAACAAGATGGTTTGGAAGCTTTCACGTGGTGATTCCAGAGCCCAAGCATCAAGATCATATATAGCACTCGTTGGAGTCTAGCTCGGTGGATCACGGAGTTTTGGATCGAGTCGACTTGAAGATGGAGATCGTCAAGAAGACTTAGGTATCCTAATTTAGTTTGTGTTTTAGATCCATGTGTAAAGATTAGATAGTGTGATATGCTCAAGTTCACAATACACACACGTTTCATGTTTTGGATTCGTTTTTCGATTTTTGGTTTAACCGATATTGGTTTTCATGAATAGATAGTATCAATACAAGTTTACTTTGTTTAAGTATATATTAGATATATTCTATATACATGTAAGCTTAATTTCCTAGACAAACTTATGTTGAGATGTCTATTCATGTGTTTTGTATTTTTAACAAAACATATTTTCATATTTAAAGTCAAAAACAATGATATGTATATGTTTCATGTATATTGGACCTATGTCCATATGCAACATCCTTTAAAATGCTTAAGCATCATGTTTTTGTATTTGGATATGTTTTGGACAAAGTTTATTTGAAAATTCTAAGTTTGGAAAAATACGGGTTTTTGTTTTCGGTAATTTTTCCATCACACAAAATAGTTCAATATGTTTGATATTTGTGTTAAATTTTTAACACATGTTTGTATATCAATGTAAAATGATAAAACTATTTTTGTGAATTTTTAGAAGATTTATGGAATTTTTAGAATATTTTTTAACAAGTTTTCCACTTGAGCTATATTTCCTATCCTATTCTATTAGGATCTTTATTTGTGGGAAAAATTGAGTTTGTGGTCTTTTGTGATCACCTTGTTGTAAACCCTTCATTGTTGTATCCCTCTTTGGTAGAGGTTGATTTGGGTTGTTTGTTGCTCCCTCTTTGGTAGAGGTTAAGGTGTTGGTTTACTCCCTCTTGGTGAGGTGGAGTTGGTGTTGGTTTGTATCCCTCTTTGGTAGAGGTGGATTGTGGTTGTATTGCCTCGGTAGAGGTTGTATTGGTTGAGAGAGGAGTTCCGTACTCCTAGTAGATTGGAAATCCTTCTCGGTGATGGCAGGGACGTAGAGCTCGGTGCTCGAACCTCGGAACATATCTTGTTGTTTGCGCTTAATCCATTGACTCTTAACTCTCTCTCTCTCTCTCTCTTTACCTTTGTGCATAGCATCATTCATTTTGTCATATCTTATATGCTTGTGTTGTGCCTTGCATTGATTCATATTGCTTATCCCTATATGCTTGGTTGTGTTTGCTTGTGTGCCTCACTTGTGCTTAACCACGAGAGCTTCATATAGCACCTCAACTCTTATTCAGAGGAATCAAGAGGAGTTAGTCCAAAGCCCTTCACGGGAAATTCGGCTACACTCGTTGGTTGCACTAAGTGTAGTTGCAAATTAGTTTTAATTTTCGCATTTAGTTCATTAGATTAGCCGTACACCTATTCACCCCCCTCTAAGTGTACTTACATCATCTAGGTCTAAGTCAACTCTATCATAGGCATGTTTTTTTTATCTTTGTTTGTTGTTTTCTTTGTTTGTTTGTTTTCTTTTTTGTATATTGTGAAATTAATTTTAACAACAATAATTCTTTCAATCATAATATGAATCCATATTTCACCCCGACCTCATTTGACTCGGATAACTCTGACTTGACTATGTATAACATAAACCAACCATATATGCCGGATTATGGTTATCCGACCCAATATGATCCATATTCCCAATCCTATGACTATAATTTTCAAAATAATTTTCACTCTTCACAGAATTCATTGAGATTCACCTCCCCTTGGTCAAATTTTCAACCACCTTGTCTATAATTTTCAATCCCGGTTTGGATTCATATCCTCCTTTTCCTGTCCCACCTGTTGGCCCGAAGGCCCATCGCTCTAGTTTTGATGATGATTAACTCATGTAGTTATTGTAACGGCCCGATCCCGGCGGGTACGGAGACGTTACTGCGACGTATATACGTAGGTCAGAAATACCCTCACGTATATACGCTAAGCATCAGTACAGGCAAGAATCAGAGTACGGAAGCAAGTGGTGCATTATACATTCCAACATATGAGTACAATTACAAAGTTATCACCAGAGGTGATAAATATTACAATAATATTACATCACCTGATAGGCGCAAATGCGAGAATACAAAGAGATGTACATATATGAACAGTACAAAAGGGCGCTCACGAGGTAACTGGAGAAGCCGCGAGCCAACAGGGGAAAGCAAGGATGGGGCTGGAGCTACAGCTGACCTGTCTGCTCCACAGAAGTAAGCTTGGTCCTCAGCAAGATGGTCCCTTTCGGTCCAAGCTCCAGGACCTGGACATGAGGATCCAGAGGAGTCAGAACTCCCCAGGCGAGTGGTGAGGCGAAAGCCAGATGGCGTGCAAGGACAAGCACATGTGTATCGATAAAACCGAATCATAAGCATGCATTGAAAACCGTGTCGTGAGCATAAGCATGCAGAAGCAAGTAGATACATAACAAGCGATATCAAGTAGAGAATACTCATGGTATGATAAGATAAGGGAAGTAACGAAGCGAGAAATAAAGTAAATAGGACAATACCAGATATCTCCTATACTAAAATAGAACAGATAAAAACCGATAAAACCGAAATAAGCCGATTACGAGTAAAATTGATTGTATAAGCTTAAGTCACGGCATCATGAGACTAGTACATCGAAGGAATAATCCAAACAAGGAAACCCTCATTTATATACCTTTATCCCATGTCACCGTAATCCAAACGCATACAACCCGAGTTACAAAACAACACAACAATGGTATCTTAGCATCTTATTATAATTGGGGCCGTCTAAGTTGCAGGCTTCAGTATGTGTCCCATTCCACATACTTCCACTTACAACTTATAGAGCAAGTTATTTGGAAACTGATAAAGATCGATGAATCATGTTTCGGATGGGTCCCGTACATGCCCGGGACAACGGTTCAGGAGTATCCGGTGCTGAGCCAGAACGTACCGCTAGGTACCGGGACTTATGGACGCCCGAACAGGAATAGAGTATCGCAGATCCCATAGAAATAGGCCTACGGCGTGTGCATACCCGGCAGGAATAAACAGGAGTAGGGGTGCCAGCACACCCCACGGAATCCCTGGTGGCCGCCAGGTGATCCCTCAAGTATGTGGCCACGCGCGGCTCGATAAGACCACCATAAACATGATTAATCAGGGCCCATCAGTTTCCCCCAAACCGGGTGCAAGTTGTCTTATTAGAATTTAATATGTGATTATCAATTTACGGGAATAGCAGGTACAAGACATGATCAGGAGTTCAGGAGTACATGAGTACTATAATGTCAGGTCACTGTATATATAATACAGGATAACAGGTACAAGATTCAAGTCACTGCATGTAATGCAGGATAACAAGTATAGTATTCCTGTAAATGAGATAATCACAGGTCAAGTATATCATGCCGGGTGTCAAGGGATAGCATGACAAGATGGTGATATTAGACAGGTAACCAGTCATGTCAAGAGATTGATATTAGTCCGGTGGCAAGTCATATCATAACAAGGGGTCTTGCCAAGTAGTAGCATGTCTGGTGTCAGGTGATAACACATCAGTTGACAGGTGATACAAACAGGTGTTAAATAGTAGCATGTAAAAGACATGTATGAAGTAATGGCATGGCATGTCAAGTGTTAACATATCAGGTAAATACATGACATGTGATAGAATAGTAGCTGAGCACAATTAAGCGGAGCTGAGCAAGCTGGAGTGTACAGACAGCAAACAGTATTTAACAGTGGAGCGTCTGGCAAGGTTACCGGGACAACTCGGCTTAAAGTGCGAGTAGAAAATCCGGCAGCATCCCGCCTAGACGAATCTAGTGGTAAAGCGCTGAACGCTGATCATGATAACCAGGCGGAGCTGAGAAACCTGACTATCCCAATCACGTCTCTTTCGAGATAGTGAGTGACCGGAGGCTGAAGGGTCCAGAGAAACCTGACGGTCCCAATCACGTCTCTTTCGAGATAGTGAGAGACTGGAGGCTGAAGGGTCCAGTCATTGGCACTCGGCCATACACAAATACAGGGACTCAGCCCAATACATAATACATGAAAACATAGAGTAAAATACATGTCGACCCGACAAAGCGGGGAAACCCAAATGGAGGCGAGAGCGAGGACACTCGCCTAAAATTTCAAGCAACACCGGGAAATCCCAAGTTCCAGAATTTAAGTAACCAACGCGATTATATATTAAAAGAGGAGGAGAAGGATGAATCAGTAAAGTGAGGATGAAGACGCGGGGTTGCAGATGCGGGAAAGTGGGCAGACGCGGGAAAGTGGGCAGATGCGGGAAAGTGGGCAGACGCGGGAAAGTGGCCAGACGCGTTAGCAATCAAACAGAGAGGAAGGGAAAGGTGATTTCGGGGTGGTGGTGTTTAGTGTTTGTCGTTGCGATTGTCACCGGAAAGATTACCGGAATAATCGTGAACGATTACCGAAATAATCACCGGAGCCGGAATGATCACCGGAATAATCGTGAACGATTACCGGAATGATCACCGGAGATATTCCCGACGAAGAGGAGCTCGGCCCCAATCCAAAGGAGGTGGCCAACCCTTGAGAAGGTGAGGGGGTGGTGGTTTGTGGAGAGGTTTTAATGGTGGTGGTATATTTTGGAGAAGGTAAAGGAGAAGGTGGAGGCTTTGGTGGAGTTGTTGAAGTTGTGGTGGAGATGAAGGAGGAGTTGGTGGTGGGAAAGGTGGTGAAGTGGGTTCCTTGGTGTTTTATGGTGGAAAAGAGGAAGAAGAAGATGATATGGAGGTGTTGTTGTTGTTGGAAATGGAGGAGGAGATGAAGGAGAGAATGATGGTGGAATTTGTGGTGAAAATGAAGGAAAAATGGTGGAGAAATGGGTGGCCAAAGGGAACATGGGGATGTTTTCCTTGCTCTCTGTTGGTGGCTGCAAGAAACAAGGAAGAAGAAGAGAAAAAGTGAAGAAACAAGGAAGAAGAAGAGAAAAAGTGAAGAGAGAGAAGGAAGTGGGGTGATTATATAATGGGGAAGATAATAATATAATAAGGCCATCCAATCAAAAGAGGCTACACAATGGGACTTGCGTCCATGAAATGAATCCTGCGTCCTCATGAAATAAATCCGCGTCTGGGCATAAAAAGCCAGACGCGGGGATTATCTCAGCGTCCAGGGAAGGTGCAAAAGCTGCGTTTTAATAAAAGGACAAAAGTCATAATGACTTGATTGGAATTGATTAGCAGTGCATTAAATGCAGCATGGAGAGGATCTCTGCATTAAATGCAGAATCCTAGGTTGGTGAAACTCGCGTCTAGCGAGGAGAGAGAAAAGTGGGAAAATATCTGGATACTACTCCAGTATTTGGGAAAACACCGAAAACTCCGGAAAAGTCCAAAAAATAGAATAGCTTGGATAGCTTCCCAAAAATTCTAAAAAATAATAAATATTATAAAAAGATTTTTGGTGAAATCGGTTTTCAGAAATTCAATCTCATTTTCAAAATAAAAATCATAAAGTCAACCGTCAATACCGGTCTACACCGGGTCGGCCGGATTTTGATAAAATCTGAAAAATCCCAGAAAATTCCTGAAAGGATAAAATATCATTGTAAGAAGTAATATGAAAGCGGAATTCAGAAATTTGATCCCAATTATAAACTAAAATTCCTGAAATCAACCAGTGATACTGGCCGACACCAAATCCAGTGGAATTTCGATAAATTTAGAAAATTCTCAGAAAAAGTATTTAGATAGAAAATATGATTTTAAGAAGTTACTGGAAGCCGTTTCTTAAAATTCAACTCCGTTTGTAAATTAAAAATCCGAGAATCGGTCAGCGGTATCGGTCGACCCCAGTTTTGAAGAATTTCAATTTAATTCTGAAAAATTCCAGAAAATCATAGAAAATCTAAAATATTAGAAAATGATGTTTAAAACTAAAATCGGTCAAATTGGAATAGCGAAAAGATCAAATCGAGCCACTCACTAGGATCGGGTTCCCGGTTCAGATTAGGGCTGACTCCGAGTTCACGAATCCAGATCCAAGGCAAAACGATCATGTAAGTATCTCATAATACAAAACAAATACAGAAAGTAAGTCGAAAAAATACGACTGAAAAATCTGAATACGCAATTAAGCACGTATTCCGGGAGCGGGGTGTTACAATCCATCCATCTTACAAAAAATTGCGTCCTCGCAATTTCGATAAGGGGTAAATTGAACACCAAGAGGACAAGGGCGGAATTATACCAATTAAGATACGAGTCACTATAGGTAGGGCTCTCAAGTTGACTGAACAACAATCAGAATATAGACATCATCTGCATTTTCGGCTGTATAAATCTCCGAACGATGCCAAATAATACTGACTGATTACACAACTTTGCAATAGAATTCCCGCGGTACTGCATACTTAATGTTGCTCCACGAATGAGCCAGAATACTGAAGATAATGAAAACCCTGATAGTCTTGAGCATAATAAAGAAGACCGATAATTGAGAATTCCGAATACCAGGCATCGATCACTCTGAAAGATATAACCGAGAATATAGAATACCCGTAGAGAATCCCGACTACTGACTTCTGAAAGATCATCCGATCGGGATCAATCTTGAGAATACCCAAGCTTCATAGAATTGGCCGAAGAGATCATATCATAGCTTCATTTAGAACCAGCCACTACCCCTCTAGTTTATTCATATCTTAAGTTGGCATAAAGGCTTCGAAAAACCAAAACAGGGGAAAGATAGGAGGGATTAGGAATCAAAGGAAAGATGATCAAGAAAATAGATAACTCTGTACTTGTAGTTGGATTGTATAACCAGGACTCATGCATTCCAGTTGCAAATATCTTTACCACTAATTTGCCGTCTGGACGTACTGAGGATGCGAGAGCCTAGGCTCTGATACCACCCTGTAACGCCCCGATCCTGGCGGGTACGGAGACGTTACTGCGACGTATATACGTAGGTCAGAAATATCCTCACGTATATACGCTAAGCATCAGTACAGGCAAGAATCAGAGTACGGAAGCAAGTGGTGCATTATACATTCCAACATATGAGTACAATTACAAAGTTATCACCAGAGGTGATAAATATTACAATAATATTACATCACCTGATAGGCGCAAATGCGAGAATACAAAGAGATGTACATATATGAACAGTACAAAAGGGCGCTCACGAGGTAACTGGAGAAGCCGCGAGCCAACAGGGGAAAGCAAGGATGGGGCTGGAGCTACAGCTAACCTGTCTGCTCCACAGAAGTAAGCTTGGTCCTCAGCAAGATGGTCCCTTTCGGTCCAAGCTCCAGGACCTGGACATGAGGATCCAGAGGAGTCAGAACTCCCCAGGCGAGTGGTGAGGCGGAAGCCAGATGGCGTGCAAGGACAAGCACATGTGTATCGATAAAACCGAATCATAAGCATGCATTGAAAACCGTGTCGTGAGCATAAGCATGCAGAAGCAAGTAGATACATAACAAGCGATATCAAGTAGAGAATACTCATGGTATGATAAGATAAAGGAAGTAACGAAGCGAGAAATAAAGTAAATAGGACAATACCAGATATCTCCTATACTAAAATAGAACAGATAAAAACCGATAAAACCAAAATAAGCCGATTACGAGTAAAACTGAGTGTATAAGCTTAAGTCACGACATCATGAGACTAGTACATCGAAGGAATAATCCAAACAAGGAAACCCTCATTTATATACCTTTATCCCATGTCACCGTAATCCAAACGCATACAACCCGAGTTACAAAACAACACAACAATGGTATCTTAGCATCTTATTATAATTGGGGCCATCTAAGTTGCAGGCTTCAGTATGTGTCCCATTCCACATACTTCCACTTACAACTTATAGAGCAAGTTATTTGGAAACTGATAAAGATCGATGAATCATGTTTCGGATGGGTCCCGTACATGCCCGGGACAACGGTTCAGGAGTATCCGGTGCTGAGCCGGAACGTACCGCTAGGTACTGGGACTTATGGACGCCCGACAGGAATAGAGTATCGCAGATCCCATAGAAATAGGCCTAGGGCGTGTGCATACCCAGCAGGAATAAACAGGAGTAGGGGTGCCAGCACACCCCACGGAATCCCTGGTGGCCGCCAGGTGATCCCTCAAGTATGTGGCCACGCGCGGCTCGATAAGACCACCATAAACATGATTAATCAGGGCCCATTAGTTTCCCCCAAACCGGGTGCAAGTTGTCTTATTAGAATTTAATATGTGATTATCAATTTACGGGAATAGCAGGTACAAGACATGATCAGGAGTTCAGGAGTACATGAGTACTATAATGTCAGGTCACTGTATATATAATACAGGATAACAGGTACAAGATTCAAGTCACTGCATGTAATGCAGGATAACGAGTATAGTATTCCCGTAAATGAGATAATCACAGGTCAAGTATATCATGCCGGGTGTCAAGGGATAGCATGACAAGATGGTGATATTAGACAGGTAACCAGTCATGTCAAGAGATTGATATTAGTCCGGTGGCAAGTCATATCATAACAAGGGGTCTTGCCAAGTAGTAGCATGTCTGGTGTCAGGTGATAACACATCAGTTGACAGGTGATACAAACAGGTGTTAAATAGTAGCATGTAAAAGACATGTATGAAGTAATGGCATGGCATGTCAAGTGTTAACATATCAGGTAAATACATGGCATGTGATAGAATAGTAGCTGAGCACAATCAAGCGGAGCTGAGCAAGCTGGAGTGTACATGCAGCAAACAGTATTTAACACTAGAGCGTCTGGCAAGGTTACCGGGACAACTCGGCTTAAAGTGCGAGTAGAAAATCCGGCAGCATCCCGCCTAGACGAATCTAGTGGTAAAGCGCTGAACGCTGATCATGATAACCAGGCGGAGCTGAGAAACCTGACGATCCCAATCACGTCTCTTTCGAGATAGTGAGTGACCGGAGGCTGAAGGGTCCAGAGAAACCTGACGGTCCCAATCACGTCTCTTTCGAGATAGTGAGAGACCGGAGGCTGAAGGGTCCAGTCATTGGCACTCGGCCATACACAAATACAGGGACTCAGCCCAATACATAATACATGAAAACATAGAGTAAAATACATGTCGACCCGACAAAGCGGGGAAACCCAAATGGAGGCGAGAGCAAGGACACTCGCCTAAAATTTCAAGCAACACCGGGAAATGCCAAGTTCCAGAATTTAAGTAACCAACGCGATTATATATTAAAAGAGGAGGAGAAGGATGAATCAGTAAAGTGAGGATGAAGACGCGGGGTTGCAGATGCGGGAAAGTGGGCAGACGCGGGAAAGTGGGCAGATGCGGGAAAGTGGGCAGACGCGGGAAAGTGGGCAGACGCGTTAGCAATCAAACAGAGAGGAAGGGAAAGGTGATTTCGGGGTGGTGGTGTTTAGTGTTTGTCGTTGCGATTGTCACCGGAAAGATTACCGGAATAATCATGAACGATTACCGAAATAATCACCGGAGCCGGAATGATAACCGGAATAATCGTGAACGATTACCGGAATGATCACCGGAGATATTCCCGACGAAGAGGAGCTCGGCCCCAATCCAAAGGAGGTGGCCGGCCCTTGAGAAGGTGAGGGGTGGTGGTTTTGTGGAGAGGTTTTAATGGTGGTGGTATATTTTTGGAGAAGGTAAAGGAGAAGGTGGAGGCTTTGGTGGAGTTGTTGAAGTTGTGGTGGAGATGAAGGAGGAGTTGGTGGTGGGAAAGGTGGTGAAGTGGGTTCCTTGGTGTTTTATGGTGGAAAAGAGGAAGAAGAAGATGATATGGAGGTGTTGTTGTTGTTGGAAATGGAGGAGGAGATGAAGGAGAGAATGATGGTGGAATTTGTGGTGAAAATGAAGGAAAAATGGTAGAGAAATGGGTGGCCAAAGGGAACATGGGGCTGTTTTCCTTGCTCTCTGCTGGTGGCTGCAGGAAACAAGGAAGAAGAAGAGAAAAAGTGAAGAGAGAGAAGGAAGTGGGGTGATTATATAATGGGGAAGATAATAATATAATAAGGCCATCCAATCAAAAGAGGCTACACAATGGGACTTGCGTCCATGAAATGAATCCTGCGTCCTCATGAAATAAATCCGCGTCTGGGCAAAAAAAGCCAGACGCGGGGATTATCTCAGCGTCCAGGGAAGGTGCAAAAGCTGCGTTTTAATAAAAGGACAAAAGTCATAATGACTTGATTGGAATTGATTAGCAGTGCATTAAATGCAGCATGGAGAGGATCTCTGCATTAAATGCAGAATCCTAGGTTGGTGAAACTCGCGTCTAGCGAGGAGAGAGAAAAGTGAAAAAATATCTGGATACTACTCCGGTATCTGGGAAAATACTGAAAACTCCAGAAAAGTCCAAAAAATGGAATAGCTTGGATAGCTTCCCAAAAATTCTCAAAAATAATAAATATTATAAAAAAAATTTTGGTGAAATCGATTTTCAGAAATTCAATCTCATTTTCAAAATAAAATCATAAAGTCAACCTTCAATACCGGTCTACACCGGGTCGGCCGGATTTTGATAAAATCTGAAAAATCCCAGAAAATTCCTGAAAGGATAAAATATCATTGTAAGAAGTAATATGAAAGAGGAATTCAGAAATTTGATCCCAATTATAAACTAAAATTCTGGAATCAACCAGTGATACTGGCCGACACCAAATCCAGTGGAATTTCGATAAATTTAGAAAATTCTCAGAAAAAGTATTTAGATAGAAAATATGATTTTAAGAAGTTACAGGAAGCCGTTTCTTAAAATTCAACTCCGTTTGTAAATTAAAAATCCGAGAATCGGTCAGCGGTATCGGTCGTCCCCGGTTTTGAAGAATTTCAATTTAATTCTGGAAAATTCCAAAAAATCATAGAAAATCTAAAATATTAGAAAATGATGTTTAAAACTGAAATCGGTCAAATTGGAATAGCGAAAAGATCAAATCGAGCCACTCACTAGGATCGGGTTCCCGGTTCAGATTAGGGCTGACTCCGAGTTCCCGAATCCAGATTCAAGGCAAAACGATCATGTAAGTATCTCATAATACAAAACAAATACAGAAAGTAAATCGAAAAATATGACTGAAAAATCTGAATACGCAATTAAGCACGTATTCCGGGAGCGGGGTGTTACAGTTATATTACTAATGATCTTGTGTTTATTTAGTCTCAGATATTTAATCACGATCTTAGTATATGTTTAGCTTAAACAAAGGATTCGAAGTCAAGTTTTGAAGCTAGCACGTGTTGATTAAGAAGCTCGCGCATCAAGGTTGCATCAAGTACTCAAGAGAAGTCTAGCTCGTTGGATCAAGGTTTGGACCAAGTCAAGAAGGAGAAGAAGATTTTCAAGAGAAGATTTTCGTGAAGACTTATGTCGTATTTGTAAGTGTCAAGATTTGTTTCTAGATAAAATGTAAAGGATAGAGTAGTTGTGGATTGCTCAAGCTCATATACACACATACACAAAATTTATATGTGTTTTCATAAGATAGTTTTGAGTTTAGAAAAATACCGTTTTGGTTTTTAAGCTTCAAAATATACATCTTTATGTTTCATGAATAGAGTTCATCAAAATGAGTTTATATAGTTTATATGTATTTTGAATTTCATCCATACACATTGTTGATTCAAATGTTTAGAAAAACTTATTTGGTGTTTCTATATCATATGTTTAAGTTGTGGATTTATCAAAACTTATTTTAGAGCTTATTGTCAAAAACATAGATATTTCATCTCATATGTATAGTGGATCATATCCATACACACTAAGCTTCAAAAATGTTTAAAATATCTTGTTTTTATATTTGGAGAAATTTTAGAAAAATCATTTTTCAAATTAAAGATTATTTTTGAAAAATACGATTTTTGTTTAAGGCCAAAATTTCTATATCACAAAAATAGTTCAAAATGTTTGTAATATGTATTGATTTTTATTCAAACATGTTTGTATATCAAAGTATATTAATGAACTTATTTTAGTGGAATTTATGACAATTTATGGGATTTTATTGGAGTTATAATAACAAGGTTTTTAATCCCTAATTACCCAGCCAGACACACTGGCGGTCGATCGGACTAGTGGTCCGTCGACTGGATCGGTCGATCGATATGCACGAGGGACGTGCACAGGCCAGCCAAGTAGGCTGGTCGACCGTCCAGTCGACCAACTGAAAGCCCCCGGCTCTTGGGTGCGGCCGGTCGACCAGACGGTCGACTGACAGGCTTGGCCCGGTCGATCGAAGGCACAACGGTCAGAAATTCGACCGTTGGTCAGTCGACCTACAGCAGGATTTCCTACTGAGTTGGACCTCACTGGCTATTTTTTGGAGGCCTATATATTGGGGTTGTTTTGGGCTGTTTTAGATAAGACTTTAAGTGGGTTTTTAAGCTAGTTTTTCCCATCTTTCTAAGAGGTTTTCTCCACTTATTTTAGGGCTAATACTTCCGTATCAAAAGGAGAGTTTTCAAGAGTGATTTTTAAAAGAGATTTCTAGAGTTTTTCGCCACAAATCAATCCTAGTTTTTCTCAGGCATACTTGAGCTTTCAATTGCTATATCAACCTTATAGGAGATTTGTTGTGAGAATGCTTTTAGGTGATCAAAGTGTTGAGATCACCAAAGTGTTCATCTTGTATTTGAGGAGGCGAATTTATGGGTTCGTGTTGTTTCGAGTTGTTGTAAGAGCTCAGTGTAGAGGTGCGGCCTCGGCAAGCTAGTGTGCTTATGTGTGTTGTTCTTGCGGGAATAAGTGAGGGGACTATGAGTCCAAGAGTTCAAGTGTGAACTCCTTTTACTTGTTGCGGCACCGAGTGATCTGGTCGGATCGTTTTTAGTGGAAATCCTTCATAGTGCTGAAGGCGGCGACGTTGAGCAAGGGTGCTCGAACCTCGAAACAAATCTTCCGTGTTTGTGATTGCTCTCTCTATCTCTCACATGTGTTTATATCTTGCATGCTTACATTGCTTATATATTTATATGCTTGATATATCTTATGCCTTATTGACATATGCTTGGGATTATTTGCTCGTACTTGTATTCAACCAAGAGAGCCATAGTAGCACCTCAATTCTTAATCTAGAGGAATCTTAAGGAGATAGTCCAAAGCCCTTCATCGGGAATTCGGCTTCACTCTTGCGTTGTACTTTGTGTGTTTAGCTTAATAGTTTTAATTTGCATAAATAATTTTTAATTCCGCATTATTCATCATTAGATTTGCTAGTCACTTATTCACCCCCCTCTAGTTGACCTACAAGTGGTATCAGAGCTTGGTGCTCTTGATTTGGGTCTAACAACCTTGAGTTAAAGATCCTCATTTAGCTAATCACAATATTTGTTTACACACACAAGGATTTCATGACACCTTCCATGTTTGATATTCTTAACATCCAAGTTTGGAAGGTTAAGATGTCAATGTACCTCAAAGCCCTAGGTATTCATGTTTATTTTGCCACTATTAATGATTCATATTGTTTAAATGGTAAAAACCTTGAGGCTAATGCAAAAGCCCTTCATGCTTTAAGATCTACCCTAAATGATGAATATTTATCTAGGGTTGCTAATTTTGATTCGGCTTTTGTAGTATGGAACACTCGAGTCTCCCTTGGTGAACAAAAGCAATACTATGCCAGGAGTGACTCGGATAATGGAAGTGATGCTTCCAACATATGCTACATGGTCCAAGTGGATAACCCCCTTGAGGTAAATTCTGAATCCGAGCTTGAAAAGAATGTTGACATGTCATATGATAAGATTGCTTTATTTTGTCAACAACTTCTTAAAAAATATGATGTACTTAAAAAAAAGATTGAAAAATAAATATGATTCCATTTCAAAAGAAAAAGATTCTTTTCAAAATAAATTTGAATGCATTTCAAAAAAAATTGAATTATTGAAAAAGGAGAATATTTCCTAGTCTTCTAAATTAAATGATATTTGTGAAGGCAATAATTTTTTAAAATATAAAATTATTTTCGTGAAAAAAGAAAAGGAAATTGCTTTGGATGAAAATAACTCTTTGAAAAGAAAAATTGTTTCAAAATAAAAGGAAAATATTTCTAAAAGGAAAAGGATTGTTGATTCTCATAATGATTCTTGCCATGCTTTTCAGCTACTATTGTTAAAAATGAGATTCAAGTCTTGAAAAATAGAATTAATTGTTTGGGCTCAACTTTGAGCAATTGTGCATTTAATCATTCTAAATTGGAAACCTTATTTTAAAAGAAACAAGCTCCACGTGTTCATATACATAGCCCACGGCATACATATGCACACTATGCACTTCATGATCACACTCATTCTCATATACATGCCAAAGTGTACAAATGTACATTGCGACCGCAGAGGCCATTTAGCAAAGTTTTGTTTTGATATGATAGTTCACATAAATTTTGCAAATAAAAATATTTGGGGTCCTTATAATACTAACCCCTGTAGTCCCAAAAGGAAATGGGTACCAAAATCCCCACCTCTTGTATTTGATGTAGGTGCGTGCTCTCACATGACGTGAGAGGTATGGTGCCTTGGTGATGGATGCATATAGAGCTAGATAGACATACCTATTGATGCATCGCTATCAAGGGAGTTTGGTGGGAGGACCACCATAGTTTGAAGACTTAGAGAATAGTTCATACGATTTGGTAACTATCTCTAAACTCCTATTTTATTTATATGCTTTTGTATAAATATTTTTAGCATGTTTTGGTTTTGTTCTTCATGAGGTGAATACTTATTTAGATGTAGTTTTCATTAAACCTTGTGTTTATACCTGTACAAGTAGTAAGCTATACTTAATTATTATATGTTTGTGCTTCAATGCTCATTTGTACTCATTACATGTACATGTATAACTAGTTTTGATGATTCTTTGATTTATACTCGTTTTCTCTATCTTTATACATGTTTTGCTTCATGTTTATGTTATATTTGTCTAAAACTACTAAATATATATGTATACCCTTGAGTAACTTACCTTCATGTAAATTCTATTATGGACTCGATTTTATTTGGGATATGTATGTATATTGTTAGTTTTGATAGAATATATATATACCTTGAAGTTTGATTTTAATGAAAAATATTTTTTTTATTTTCACGTTTTTGATAAAATAATTTCATGTTTGTTTTGAGCCTTATTCACAATTTCATGAATATGCTATTCACATGATTCTTGTGCACTCATATTATTTTTGTTTATTCATATACTTGTTTTATGAGCACATTTTTTAGGTTTATCGATCTTGAGTGACAATCTTTGTGCACATAGCAATGTTTCATGAGATATATATGATTTGGTTTCATATATGAAGGATCTTTAACTCGTTATTCAAAAATTACTTTAAATTAGTTATTTATTCTTTATTTGGTAGTGTTTTCAATTTACAACTGTTTTCAAATCTTATTTTTGAAAACTTCTACCCTACAAGGGCGGATGGTTGGGTGACCGTGCCTTGTGTGCCTTATTGAAAATCTATTTAAACATGTGCATGAATAGGGTGATAGTTATGAGTTATACACATGATCTTTAAGTTATTTCATCTTTGTATACTCATATATATTTTCTATATATGTATGCTTTAAATTTTAATAATATCAATTTCAATTGGTATTTTCCTTTTCATACATATATATGAGTTGATTGTACTTGTTTTACCATAACCTTACATGTTTAAAGAACAAATTATGTTTATGCTAAGCTTGACTAATTTTTAAATGTTAATTGGTATCTTAAAGAGCTTATGCATTATTTTCAATTGGTATTTCAATTGACTTTTAATTGGTATCAAAATATACTTCATATTTTACTTTTCAATTGGTATCAAAACCTACAAAATATTTCTATTGGTATCAATAATCTACTATTGGTATCTTAAAATTTTGCTTATTTACAAGTGGTACCAACTTTTATTTTGTCAACTACAATTTGATTTCATTGATATCAAATTTATTTTGTTGACTTCAAGAAATTTCAAAATTTATTTTAAAGTGATTTCAAAATTGTTAATATATATTGTTTATATGCAAGTGGAGCTTAACATCTTCTCTATATACTGATTCATGTTGAGTGTATATCATACTGAGGAGCTTGACATCTCTTCTTTATGTGAAATACATGTGTAGGGGGAGCTTAACATCCCTGCTTATACATTATATATTATGCTTTATGTGAGCTAGGGTCTTGTCATCCCTTCTTCATATAATGCATGTATGCAGGGGGAGCTAACTTTACGTCTCTCCTCTTCTTGAATGCATATTGCATATACTTCTTTATTGTTTGTTTATTTTCGCCCCTTTGTTGATGAATTGACAAAAAGTGAGAGAAGAATTTTGAGAGTTTATATATGCATATTTATTTATGTTTATTTTCTTGTTTATGCAAAAAGGGGAAATGAATTTGGTGAGTTTATCCATGTTTAACTCCTTGTTTATGCATATATGCTTTTGTTTAGTTTATGCACTTTATTGAATATCTTTATTGTTTATTTATATGCATGAGTTAAGGGGGAGCCTCTCTGAAGCTTAACTTTAATCCATACTTATATAACTCCATGAGTTTTATTATCATCAAAAAGGGAGATTATTGACCCGAAGGCCCATCGCTCTAGTTTTGATGATGCTTAACTCACATAGTTATAGTACTAATGATCTTGTGTTTATTTAGTCTCAGATATTTGATCAAGATCTTAGTATGTGTTTAGCTTCAACAAAGGATTCGAAGTCAAGCTTTGAAGCTAGCACGTGTTGATTCAAGAGCTCGCGCATCAAGGTTGCATTAAGTACTCAAGAAGAGTCTAGCTCGTTGGATCAAGGTTTGGACTAAGTTAAGAAGGAGAAGAAGATTTACAAGAGAAGATTTTCTTGAAAACTTGTGTTGTGTTTGTAAGTGTCAAGATTTGTGTTTAGATAAAATATAAATGATAGAGTAGTTGTGGATTGCTCAAGCTCATATGCACACACAAACAAAATTTATATGCGTTTTCATAAGATAGTTTTGAGTTTACAAAAATACCATTTCGGTTTTTGAGCTTCAAATTATACACCTGTTTGTTTCATGAATATAGTTCATCAAAATGAATTTATATAGTTTATATGTGTTTTGAATTCATCCATACACTTTATTGATTCAAATGTTTAAAAAAACTTATTTGGTATTTTATATCATATGTTTAAGTTTTAGATTTATCAAAACTTATTTTAGAGCTTATTATCAAAAATATAGATATTTCATCTCATATGTGCAGTGGATCATATCCATGCACACTAAGCTTCAAAAGTGTTTAAAATATCTTATTTTTGTGTTTGGAGACGTTTTAGAAAAATCGTTTTTTTCAAATTAAAGATTGTTTTTGAAAAATACAGTTTTTATTTAAGGCCAAAATTTCTATATCACAAAAATAGTTCAAAATGTTTGTAATATGTATTGATTTTTAATCAAACATGTTTGTATATCAAAGTATGTTAATGAACTTATTTTTATGAAATTTATGAGAATTTATGAAATTTTACTAGAGTTATAATAATAAGATTTTTAATCCCGAATTTCCAAGCCAGACACACTGGCGGTCGACCGGACGGTCGACCGAACTAGTTGACCGATGTGCATGAAAGACGTGCACAGCCAGCCAAGTAGGCCGGTCGACAGTCCGTCGACCGACTGAAACTACCCAGCTCTCGGGTGCGACCAATCGGACGGGCGATCGACCGACAGGCTAGGCCCGGTCGACCGGGCGATCGACCCAAGGCATAACAGTCAGAAATCTGATCGGAGGCAGCTGGTCGACTGGGAGGTCGACCGACAGCAGGATTTCCTACTGAGTTGAACCCCAACGACTAGTTTTTGGAGGCCTTATATTGGGGTTGTTATGGGCTGTTTTAGGTAAGATTTTAAGTGGGGTTTCAAACTAGTTTTTCCTATCTCTCTCAGAGGTTTTTCTCTACTTGTTTTAGGGCTAGTACTTCCATATCAAAAGGAGAGTTTTCAAGAGTGATTTTCAAAAGAGATTTCTTGAGTTTTTCACCACAAATCGATATGTCCATACTTATATAGAATAAAAGCCTGCATTGTCCTAATTAATTGTTTGATTTATTTGCAGGCCCAATCTTTAAGGAGATGAAGAGAAATGAGCTCAAAGCCCACCAAAATTCTGAATTAAATCAGAATTAATTTGCACTCACTGAATCAGGGCAAAATCAAGAGGTTGAAAACCGGTTGAGAAGAATCCTCTCAGAATCGATCGGTTGAAGCAAAAATCAACGGTCATTTCTTCAAAATCTCGGAGCCAAACTGCAAATCCAACCCCAGATAAAGACAGAATGAGACGCCGGGGAGACCCACCACAGGGTGTGGCCACCTGGCCACACCCTGGCCGCGGAAACGTGGCCAAAGCTGCGTTTCGGCGGCAAGGTTGGGGAGTTAGGGGGAGCGTTTGCTCCCCCGATCTCCCCGGATCCTGCTTGTTGGGTTTTGCCTATAAAAAGACAGTCTTTGCGCTGAAAATTGGACAAAGATGCAGAGATAGGACTTAGCCAAGTTTTTCATTTCTTAGTTTAGGTTTTTCTTTTCTTTTCATGTAAATTGTATGTAGGCTTAGGTTAGATGATGATTCATGTAAGTAAGAGAGAGAGGCTGATGTTGAGAGTGACACCGATGTACCCTCCTCCTTTCTTCCATTGTTTCAGTAAGTAATAAAGGTAAATGCTTTGTTTTTTATGTTCTGCTTTACTTTACTTTTCTTTTGCTTTCTTCTTCCTCCTTCTACTTTATCTCGTTTGCTTTTGTTGAGTTTACAAGTGAATTGCAAAGCACAAGTACAACGATGTTATGTGAGTGCCAACGATAGTTCATGAAGACGTTCTCCTCCTCAAGACGTATCACTTCAAGCTTATGCTAGACTTGATGATATAATGCGAACGGGGACTGAGCTCGGGCTTACGATCTATGTGTTGAACGCCTCCTAAACAAAGGTAGAACATGCAAAGGTTTCCAGGTAAGTCATCAATCAAACTAGGTAAGTATTTCTTCACTCTTCTTTCTTTCTTTTCTTTTATTTCTTTAGTATAGATCACCACCTCTTCCAATCGTTTTCACTCTTTTTCCCAACTCATTTGTACATAATCGCTTTCATCGTTTTCTGATTTTTCTCCACTTTCTTTTTATACCACTTTCTTCTTAACTTTAACCATTAACTCTTTTTCATTTTCTTAACTTTAACCAAAAAGAATCTTCGTTTTATCTTCATTAAGATTTCAATAAAGAACGCAAACACTTCCATCGCAAAACCCTCCTTGTGGATCACGACCCGCATAGCCACTTGCTATCGCGGAAGAATTGAGCACTTGCACATCTTCATTCTAAATATGAAATTCTTTATTTTTGTGTGCAGGTTTAGCCTCAATCAAATTTTGGCGCCGTTGCCGGGGAGGGTAACGTTGTTTTTATTGAAATCTGATTTTTTTTGAAAATTTTTTAGAACTAAAACGAACTTTCTTCTCTGTTGCAGGTTAAAGGCATGCAAAGCAGGAAATTAAAGTTGCAGTAACATATAAGTGCCTTGGCCTCTGCTCTAGAAAGTAGAGACCAAGTGCCCTCTGCTTTGCCGCGGATCCACGGCCAACGCCGCGAAAACGCTGCAAAAAAGGAGTAGACTACTACTGTCTTTTTGCAGGGCTGCTTGCTTTGTAAATTGTAGTTTTCTGTAACTTTACTTTTTCTTATATGCCATTACATAAGCCTGCTAATAATCAACAGTAAAACGTTTGTTGAAAAGCTAAAAAAATTGATTAGACGTTTGCATTTTTAGGCACATGTCTTTTCATTCATTTATTTTTACTGTTGAAGAGTGCTAGGAAGGTACGTATGCATTGCATTAGCATAGGACTCACTTCTTGGTTGATTTATATCGCTTTGAGTGAATCTTATTTATCTTGTACACTTGCACAAATTGATTTTAAGGGCACCACCCATTAAAAAGAAGGTGGGGATTTAATCACCCTTCCTTAGCCCAAAAATCAGATTCCAAGCACTCACTTACCCAAGCCTAACTAAAAATGAGTAGACGTTGGCCCTAGGGACATCTCGGACTCAATTAGGAGATTATCCTAAGGGGAAAGGTGTTAGAATTTGACTCTTACCAAATCAGTGTCTAGGAAAGGGATTAAGGCCGAAGCCCGAAGGTTGGTGGTTATTTAATTAAGGAACTTCTTTGACGGAAAACCTCCCACCACCTTGCCCTGACCTAGCTAATTAGCTTGTGGTCAAGGTCTGCATTGACCTCCCATGGACAGTCTAATCAGTTAGGAGTCGTCTAGTCATAGGTCTACCCTAACTTAGTTAGAATTTTTTCCTTTATTTGTTTGCTAATTTGTTGTTTTTCTTTTGTTTGTATTCTATTGTGTGATATGGCTTATATAATAATTTTTTCAACTTTAATAATAATCCATATTACACATCGAATTCTTTTTTCGGATATTCCCAACCCGGCATATCATAACTTTAACCAACCTAGTGTGCCGGATTGTCTTATCCGAATGAATATACCCATGCCCCCCATCGTATGACTATATTTCCAGAATGATTTCAAATCTTCACAGAGTCAGTGGGGATTCACTCCCCCGAGCATAATTATCAACCAACATGTCCTCCTTCTCCACCTAGTCCACAATATTTTCAAGATTCATACTCAGTTCCACCCGTCCAAAATAGGAAACCATCAATTTTGGAAATGAGTATGCTGAGTCCAACACAAATCCCAAAATCTGATGGACTCACAATTTCACTACCACTTCCAAGATAATTCTTCATCTTTTCATCAAATAATATGAATCAACTAAAAACTATGAAAAGAAGCTTGAACCATGACTCAGGCTCAAAACACTCGTATCGTGACATAGATATGATGGTCGAATCTCTACATTCTCACCGTTGGACCAGTTCTGATGTCACGAACATTCTGTTAGAGCCGAAGAGTCTTGTAGTTTTGGAAATCAAGATTCCATTTCAGAACACCATTTGAACTTGCCCAAAACTCCAATTTTTGAAAAAGATATTGACAGTTTAGCAAGTTATCCTTTTCCTGAAATAGAACTTGAAAATGAATATGATCCTGAACCCCAACTAAGTGATTCAATTCTACTTCCTGATTCGATTATGACTCCGGTATCTTCACCTGATTTCGATCTTTTCCCCGAGTCAACGTTGGATCCTATGCCTATTCATCATGAAATGAATCCCCCTCTTTAAGGATTATATTGACTTGACCAATTATACAATTTTGAAAATCCTATTGACAAATTGGCAAGTTCTCAATTTTTTGATATTGAACTCAATGAGATATGTGACCTAGATTCTCAAATCTGTGATCCAGTTCAACTTTCTGAATCAATATTGACTCCTGTTTTGTTACCAACTTGAGTAATATTTTAGAGTCAGTTTTGATTCCTCCACCATCATTCATGAACTGGAATCACCCATATTAGGTCACTTCCCATTGTTAGAAAATACATGTGGACTTGAGTTTCAACTTCTTGACTTGGACCTACTTCTTGAACCAATTTCGACTCCTGAACCTTTACTTGACTTAAGTCATCTTCCTGAGTCGGTATTAGTTCCTGTCCTTCCTGAGTCCAAGTCAACCGTTCTTCATTTCATACTCCATTATGGGACGAGGTGGTTGACAAATTTGACTCCGAAATTAGTTATGGAATATGGAAATTAGATGGGTTTAAATATTTAATAAAGATCCTTTATGGATACATCTTTTTAATGGGTTATATTAGAGAAATTGTTGGTGGGTTCCTCCGAACCCAAGAAAAGTCGATTGGGCCACATTTCGTGGACCAATCAGACCACCACCGGAACCAGCACCATAAGGTAACATTTTCCTTCCCTTTCGTCTTTTTCATGCATCTATGCATTAATTCATACATTGAGGACAATGCATGAGATAGGTGTGGGGGAGGGTCTA